>JARFJB010001466.1:4772500-4790000 GCA_036346205.1 Vesta saturnalis | reverse complement strand
CATAGCAAGTTTTCCATTCTTCTTGAGACAACTCCATAACATGGTTTTTGAACGCATCAATGGCTTCTTCCGCCGACGAAAATCTTTGTCCACGCAATTTTTTCTTTACATTCGGGAACAAGAAGAAGTCACTGGGTTCCAAATCGGGACTGGAGGGCGAATGACCCATCAATTCGATTTTTTGAGTGTTCAAATAATTGGTTGTTAGACGTGAGAGCTCGCATTGTCGTGATGAAGAACGATCCGACGACGCTTGTTTGTTTTCCTCATTTCACCGAAGACTTCCGGCAAACAAATGGTTGTGTACCATTTAGAATTGACCATTCTAAAGGCACAGTTGCCACATGACCAGTTTTTCCGAAAAAACAGGCGACCATTTGTTTCGATGTGCTTCGATCGCCAACAACTTTTATTGGATTTGGTTCATCTTGAAACACACACACACAGTCTATTGCTGTTTACGTTCCGGCTCGTATGCATATATCCATGTTTCGTCACCTGTTACAATCTTATGTACTTTTGAAGCACCGCCATTGTATTTCTTGAGCATTTGTGTGCACCAATCGACGCGAGCATCTTTTTGAGATTTCGTCAAATTGCTGGTGGAACTAATGCATAGGGTTCCCTCAATTTCACAGTATGTCGCATTGCGATCTTGCATTATTAATTTTTGCACAGCATCAATGTTTTCTTGAATAACAACTGATTTTGGACGACCTTGGGGCATTTCGTTAGTGAGCGAAAGACGGTCACGATTAAAATAGTTATACCAGCGTTTGACAGTAGCAAAAGGTGGAGCTTCATCGCCAAATGTGGAAGTATGTTGATCGATGCACTCTTGTCTTGCTAATCCTTGTCGATAATCATAATAAATTATCGCACGAAAATTTTACGACTTAATTCCATTTCTGGCGCTATTGACAAAAAGTTTGAAGTATGTTATTGTCAACAACGTCAGACGTTTCTATGGAAACGTACAACGGCGACTAACTGCAATCAGTATTGCCAAGGCTCAAAATATAAATAGTGGCCCTCGTAGTGTTTACATTACTCCTTGTTATTGTTAACTATAAGCGTATTTATAAATTAGTACGTAGTGTTTGTTATCGTTAGTATTTGTTAAAAATAAATAATATAGTAAAATTAAAAACGTTTCACATTCATAGTTTCATTATAATATTCTTGGAACTAATTCTTACGATACGCATTATTTTTACATCCTTTCCAGTATAGGATACCGTCATTTGTGATTTGTGCAACGAATCTAATAATCTAAAAAGTGCTCTGTCGGTGGCTTCTTTTATAAAAAGATAACATAGATAAATTTGTAATTAAATTATCAAAAACATCGCGTTCTCATGCACCTGAATTTAGATATTCAAAATTTTGAGCTCAACGTTGGAACTAAACATGTGTCAATGCAAATAACACTGGAGAAAATTTCAAGACGACTGGATAAAGAAGGAAATGTTTTTTGTCCGTTGTGTAAAAAGGTGTGGGAAAGTGTAATGTTTATTTCATCGTCAATGAACCCTGGTGAGGAGGATTCAATTAAAACTTTTGTGGAGAACGGTTTCATTAACTGGAAAAAAAGCAATAGAAAAGTTTAAAATGCATGAAAAGTCTAGTATACATCGGTCAGCAATTCGAAAATAGAAAAAGGCGTTAAATATTTTGTCACGAAGCAAATTACAAGAAATAAAAGCTACGCGCAAGCTTTGGTAAAAATTATCACTTAATTACAGTTCTTGTCCAAACAGGGCTTAGCAATAAGTCGTCACAAAGACGCTCTTAAGATGTTCCAAATTGAAAACATGGCTTCAGCGAAGTAAATACAAATGCTTGTCACGCCACACCTTAACTGAAATCTTATCGTTGTTAGCTAGCGATGTACACTATAAATTAGTGAGTGACACTCACGCTGGTTTCACACATAACGGTTTTGGACGTACGTTAAAAAGACGTACCGCCACATTCCCTTATTGAACTGAAGAAATGCATGGAATTTTTCAAACAGGGCGGCAACGGCACGGCGCCTTAAATGTGCCGTCCAGCAACCATCGATTGCCACTATAATTGACGGCACCGCGCCGTTCTTAGTAAGTAGTGGCCTACGTGATTGAACGCAAGGTTTCACACACAACGAATTTTAGTCGTTTGTCAGTTCCCAGTCAAGAAGATTGTGAATAAAATGGCTGAAGGTATTGATTGTGAGGTCCTAATTTCCCTCGTGGAAAACAGACCTGTATTGTGGGATGAAACTCTGCATATCTTTTATTTTATTTTTTTATTTTAACACGAAATGCCTGTCGTGAAGATAGTCAAACACTAAAAGTAGATTTTGAAGAGTTAGAAGATACACAAAAAAATACATTTGGTAAGTAGTGTTCAATTATCCAGACGTTTAGCTAATACCGTAAGCATAAGTTTTAACAGTTTTTGCAATAGTACGCTTCCGACACTCGATGAAAAACATTTACAAAGTATGACCCTAATATGGTTTGCTGCGAGCCACTTCTTATTGTATTTATATCCCATTTATATTCCAAACCTATTATTGTTGTTGTATGCTCATCCAAAAATCCGTCTCTGTCTCGTACAAAATTATGCAACAATGCAAGCTTTGACAATGTCGACCGTAGAGTCAGGATCTACATTAAGAGGCCGGTGAAATACTCGCCATTTGTTAGTGAGAATGCCAAGAGCACATTCGACTCTTCACAACCGGTGGTTAAAATTATTTTCTCGACTGTCAGATGCGTTCCCCCAAAAGGCCTTAATAAATCTTTGATTAATACAAACGCCTCGTCCCCTACGAAGAAATATGAAACTTTTGGGCTTTCCGTTGGTTTCTATGGATTGCCAAAGAGTGGATTTTTTAATACAGAAGAGTCACACTCTTCACCATAGCTTCCTACATCAACAAAAACAAATCGGTGTTTGGAGTCTACGGCTGCCATCAGAACCACAGAATGGTAATCTTTATAGTTGAAATACATGAACCCATTATGAGATGGACAAGTAAGGCGTATATGTTTACCGTCAACTGTGCCTATGCAATGGGGAAAATTTGCCACTGCTTCAAAGTGAAAAGCGATAGATTCCACAGCTCGGTTGTAAGTGTAGGTATACACTCCAGTCACATAACTGTCCAGATCTCTGTGCACACATCTCTTACTATGTTACTTGTAGTAGAAATTCCAATTTTGAAAACATAATGTAGATCGGTGAAGTCCAACCAGTTGTCAGATATCTGAAACAAAACATTTACTACTAACTCAATCGATATGTATTATGTTGATAGTCAACTTTATTATAGTAGTTCGAATAATGTTAATTTATTCATATGTTTTATTTTCTTATTTAATTTCTATTTGTAGGTAAGGATGTCGTAATCAGGTGGACAAATCTTAGGGACTCTTTCGCTAAATCTAAAAGAAAACTTAAGGACTGCAAGAAAGTGGAACCGGGTGGAAAAAGCCTAAAAAATACGTAAATAACGATCAGCTTCAGTCTTTAAATAAAATATATGAACATTATCGAGATACAGTTGGCAGCTTACATGGTGATGCCGAACATGAGGGTTTAGCAGAAGCAGAAGAGGATGATACAGTTCCCCAAAGAACTCACGGAGATACGAAGGGGGAGGGAGCCAGCAATACCGCTAATGGCGAGGCAATTAAAAGAGCAGATGCAACCCCTTACACGAGAACAGGGAAGCATCGTAATCCTGCTGAGATAGAATTAAGGATTATGAAAGCACTGGAATCCGAAAAACCTGATAGTAAGATGTTGTTCTTCAACAGTTTGTTGATGACAACGATTTTCTTCAATGCCAAATGGGCGTCCTTCCAGTGATAGCACAGATAAATGAAAATATGAAAATGGTAGCTCAGCCTTCTCTGTTGTACGTTCAATCCACTTCTATCTTCTCTCACTCTCAACAATTTTCCGCCCCGTCCAATTCTTTTTTTTTCAACGTCCTCAATTTTCAGCACAGCCCCCCCTCTAACAACTTAAGACGGTTAATTATTCAGCCCCATTCATATTCATCCCATTCACTACTCCGACATTCCATTTTCCCAATCAACGGTGCACTATGGACATGAGTTCGGCTCATCTTCTGGAGTCACTTCCCCGGAGAGCGACTCAAGGGACACTCCACATTCTCAATACCCTTATACAGACGAATTTTTAGACTTTACTTCTCTGTAGATAAAGAAAATCTAAACTGTCAACTGTACTACAACTATTGAATGATATATTCTCTATTGTTTGATGAAACTAATAGAAATATATTTCTTAACTTACCTTAATGTTACAGCTAACATTTAATCAGGTTAAATACAATTTCCCATTTGTGTATTTTGTCGTTGTAGAACATCTTTCAGCCTGTTATGTAATTCATCGAAACTACAATTGACATGCGGAAATAAATAAAGAATTTCTTCTCATCATTGCTAAGGTCGTCAAAAAGCTTATCAACTACACGTTCTGTTTCTCTTCTTAAATTAATCGGATGCACCCAAAGAAGGCCATTACATTTCAGCCTTTTCTACGACGATAAATTAACCATAACGTACCAATTTGTACGCTATTTATTGCTACACACCAGTCATTAATGATGTCAGATCTATACTGAGCTCAACCAACGGCAAACAATCGTAATGTGTGAAAAACAAGACGCTACGACAAATTATCGTACGTCTTTTTAACGTACGTCCTAAACCGTTGTGTGTGAAACCAGTGTAAAACTTCATTACCTTTCTGTATCGTTATTGACGAAACTTCAGATATCTCTACAAAAGAACACTTTAGGATTTGTTGTCGTTACGTAAATAACCGCCTCGAAGTTGAAGAATGATTCGTGGACTTTTATGAAACATCAGCAACAGCTTCAAGCAATTTTCTAAAAATTGTGCAGGATGGCCTGCTGCGACTTGGTTTAAGTATAAACAATTGTCGCGGCCAATGCCATGATGGTGCGATAAATGTAAGCTGATACGTGTCCGGTTTACAAAGGAAAAATTTGCAATTATAGCCTAGTTTAAAATTATAACTGAAAGCAACCTTGCATGGTTATTATTATTTTTATCACGGTTAAGCGTTTAAGGTTTAAAAGAATATTGATATTTTTATGACAATAAGTATATGTATTGATGTAAATAGTATATGATTGTTTACTTTGGTTTATTTAATAGATAGTTGGTTAATTAAATTTGTGAATTTTATTTGTGATCTCTCTCCGAAGAGCAAAAACTAATTAAAAAAATGTTGGAGTTTTAAAATTCAAGTAACTAACATGAATTAAGTCAAGGTTAATTTTAAATGTCATTTGTTTGTTATGAAAGTGGCTTGATGGCAAATTCCTGATTTGACTCACTTATTTACATTTAGTTTTTTGGCAGATATTGAACAGCCATTTAAGATAACCAATTTATAGGGTATTTTAGCAGCGTTATTTAATTATGTGTTTATTATGTATATTTTGAGTAAAATTGACGATAAAACTAATTAATTTTTTGGATATTTTTTCCATAATTGGTTGAAATGTTAGTGATTGTCTTGCGTACTTTATTTAAACGCTTTGGGGAACTTAGAGTAACGTAAAAGTAGTATAAAGAAGGTCACTGACCCCAACAGCTGATTTGCTCACACTCTTCAGTATTATTTGAAGGTGTGTTATCATTTTGAAGATTTATTTTATACCTAGAGTTCCCGGATCACCACTTACGTGCACCTAGAAGAAAGTTCACGTCCAGGTAAGCGCGTATTTGTCTATTTGGCTGATTTACCTCAATGTGCTCAGGTATATTATCAACGATTTTGTTTTAGTAACAGTCTGGCGCCCTTTACAAGAATTATTGTGTAACATTCCGATTGGCAACTTTTGTAATACGTTAAGCCACCCTAAATATTTAAATTCTCGAAAGACGCTCACGGCCCATTTCCCACAGACCTAGTTACTTGTTATCTTCCCCGTTAATTCCATTTTCGCCTGTTACAAAGTAACTCAAATCGTTCAGCTTCTTTCACAAATTTGCAACTAATGTTAATGCCTACAACGACGAAAGCGAAATCCAAATGTTATCTTTATAGTTGCGCCCATTTTGACCGACACGGTGGTGTTTGCGCATGAAATCACTACGAACTGCCCAACAAAATTTTGAACCATTATTAACATTTATTTACGAGATATCTAAAGAGTCTAGCGAAACTGAGAGAAAAGCGAATGGCTTTTTAAGCGTTGCCAAAATTTGAAACTCTTTTCCTTACAGCTTATGATAATTTTTGAAAGAATTGTACATGTTAATGCTATTTTAAAAATCGAGACGTTCAAATTCTAATACAAAATTTAATCAGATCCATTGAATCCACACGAGATAATGACTTCCATACACTATAGACAGATACTGTTGAATTGGACAAAATGTTGGGCTGTGAAGATCTAACCTTATCTTGTCAACAAAAAATATCTTGTCGCCTAGATGACGGATGCACCCCGTCGAAGCAATGTATAAAGTGTTATTCCTTGAAATAATTGATCAAACTCTGACTTCTTTAAGGTTTCAAGGTCTTTCAAGAGCGCGTGTTAAGTCATATGGGCAATTGGAACAATTTGCGATTGGGAATGCAGATGCAGACGAAGTTGTTCTATTTTATGGCAACGACTTTGACAAAGGAAAAGCTAACTTTACATCGAGATATGTTTCTGGACATTTGCAAATCCAAAATTTAAGTGTAACTAACTTTAGGTGAGATTTTAGCATTTTTTAAAAACTCGAATACGGAGCTTATAAAGATGGCATTAACAGTCCATGTATCTTCTTGTATCGCAGAGCGTTCTTTTCTGCTTTACGACTAAAAACGTATGACGTATTGTAAATTCTTTTAGCCTTAAAACGGAACTTAGACGTAGTACTTTCTTTCTGGAGTAATACTGGCGAAGTATAAATCAGTATTTACATCAATAACAATTTTAAAATCCAATTTTGAAATTGGTAACAACCGCTACTGCTGTCAACAAGAATAATGCTAAAATTGGTATGATTTATAATGGAGCTAAATTTAACTCACGTTTCATATCCCACATTTTGCTTAGTAAAATTTACATATTAGTTTTACATATCACTTTTGCATACTGTCTTTTTTTTGTAATTCATTGGTCTTGAGATACTACTTGTTAGGGCGGATTTGAATATTTAATAGAAAATCAATCAAAACACTGAATTTATAACTGATTTTGATCGATTAAAAAAGATAATCAGCAGATCAGTTTTACATTGGATTTAATAAATTACTCATAGATTTATAATTAATTGAAGTGTAAGACACATCAGAGACAGTAAACATTTACTAAGATCATCTTGATGTCGGACATGAAAGGGTTACGTTGTGTCTTCAGTATTTTCTTATTGAATATTTTTTGTTCGATCGCGTCAGCGGAGGCTAGAGCGTATAAAATAAATTTTAGGTGGAGGATTAGTCTTCATTTCACTTTGACGCGAGACTGCCGATAAACAATTTTGCTTGGCCATTTTGAAGTGTGTTAATATAAAATATACATTTTGAAATTTTATATTTTAATTTTCCGCGCTACCAGTTAGTAAATGTATGGTTATTTGAGGTCTACTAGTGATTTTGTATATGTTTTCTTACTGCGTTAAGGCCATATAAAGAAATCTGACCAAAATAATAAATGTTGAGTGATGTATTCAACTTAAATAAGTGAATAAATGGCAATTCTATGTGCAAAACTCAAATGCATTGTGAAATGCTTAAGTACTAGAGCAGTCATTCAATGTCTTTGAAATAATTTACTTAACTAATAGAACACTGGTTAAACCTCAATGTAAAGAAGTATCATATCGATACGCATTCAAAGAAAATAAAATCTAACTGTATCGTGGATCATTATGAAATTTATGTAAGTGAAACTATATTAACACACTTAACAATTAATAATCAAAATCATATATTGATTCTTAAAGTTACATTTAAAATAAATACAAGTGTGGGACAATATTATTTAAAGTGCTGTCGATCGTACTTCAATTACTAACATAAGTGGTCGATCATTGAAAGAAACAATCAACGTTTGTACGAGTATTGGAACATCGAAAACACTTACTGCTTTGCCTTATATTACAGTTTAATGGTTTGCGAATTGTTACCAGAAGGATAATCTCATACGGGATCTAATAGTTAAAAAATTTTGAGTTTTATGTTATAGATATAAATATGTGCTTATATTTTCATAATCAAAATGTATTTTATGTTGGAACTTAACCACTCCACTTTGTTTATATATTTTTTTGTATTGTTGTTAGTCATAAGATAGATGCGAGCAGTGTTTTTCGTGATTGTATTTCTAAAATTTGTTACATTTAAATCCACATTTTAATGATCTTTAAGATCTTATGGCTAATTTAGTTATTTAATTTGGATGGTCAACAAACGACAAGTAAGAAGTTATATTTCAATACTAACAAATTTTTATTGTCTGACACTTTTTTAAGTAAAAAAGGTGTTTAACACATTATTATAACTGTGTATTAATTCTTAATTGCTTCAATTACTTAAACATATCCAAAATTGAGTTGACATTTATGATGTATAAGTCAGAGATCAATTTAATAAAATTAATAAAGTTGAAAATTAAACAGAATTTTATATGAATTTAAATAACCGTATAAACTGCATTATTTAGGTGGATTTTAGAATTAAATTTAATAAATCGGATGTATTGACGATTATTGCATTTTCAATTAATTGAACCTTCAATTATAATCATATAATTATATAATCAATTAAGGAAGGTCATATCACATTTTAAATTAAAGGCAGTCTAACTAGAATGGACAAAGCTTAAGTTCTATCAGAAATTGCTGATAGTTATACCAATACTTGACACTGGAAATAATTATTTAGCTTGCTAAAAATAACAATCTGATTTATTTACATTTCTTTGGTTTGACAACCGTAAACTATTATTACTGACAGTAAACGATAATTACATTCCAATCGACATCAAAGGGATAAATAATTTTTTATTATTATTTATTATTTCGATAGATTACAGAAAGTGTTGTCCACTATGGTGGTCAGAGGTTACTTAAAGTCATGCCACTATACCAAACAACACAGTGCTCAAGTAATTAATACTAGCTACAACGTCGTCAATGTTAATTAGGTACCTATCGCAAATGTGGTTGCATAACTATCCCACAAATAATTATTATTCTAAGTTTTTTAGTTTTCATTCTCATGCACACGCACGCACGAACACACACGCACGCACACACACACCCACAGACACACTCGCACGCGCACACACGCACGAACCCAGTCCCACACACGCATGCCCACACCCAGGCTTGCATCTACGATGGTATCCTAAACACACACATACACACACACTCATACGCAGACATACACACCCGTCACGCACGCACGCACGAATGCACACACGCACATACTAACACACTTAAAAAATGTCCGAAAGCCATTTCCCATAAGGGTTTTGCGGAGACTCTTAAATGTATTGCTCATAGAATTGATCACAATATCGACAAAAATCTCATTAAGGAACGATCTAGATATAATTTTATTTAAAAATAAAAAATAAAAATGTATAAATTACTGAATTGTGAAAACTATGTTTAAACCTCTATAAATTAATTTATATCAACCCTTTCTTTCTCATATAATATAAATTGTCTAAAATACAGAAAAATGATCATCCTAGCAAACTCACAGTATGCTTTTGAAACCATCTAATATGTATCCAAAACTTCAAATTTCCTTAACACCTTCAGAGTCTCTGTAAAGAAAAATTATTGGTATGAATTGCAATTAGGTAAAAGGTGGTCTATCTATTATTCTTACTGTACTACGATGGATTCATTGTGTGAAGCACAAGAAAATTCCTGATATAATATTTCTAAATAAGGATTTATTAAATGTTCAAGATGATCTCCATTTTGCAAAATATAACTATAAACTATAAACAACTGAAGAATAATACCAACACGCTTTGCCAATAGATAAAGAATAAACATATTTTGCACAAAAATTGCTTTAATGACGTATAAGATATTTAGGAGTTTAGCATTAGAAAGTGGTTACAGATCAGTCAAATTTACAATACCAATCACAATGTTAATTACTTAACAATAATCATCGTACATAATAAGACTGGTCATTAACTGACATTAACAGATAAAGAGCAAGCCATTTTCTACAAAGTTTAAATAAGATTCGCCACTTAGATGGCCACTAGAAATAACCGGCCCGATAACTCCGTACCACACGTTTACACTCCACCTACTTTGGTGATTCACTTCGCGTGTCCAAAGAGGATTTGTGTGTAAACAATAGTGCACATTATGTAAATTAACCCTGCCGCAGCTTGTAAAAGTGGCATCATCAGTCCATAAAACCAAGGGAAGGAATTGAGGATTTTCGTTATACTCTCTCTTAACGAATAGCTACAGTCAAGCCACCTGTCAAAATGGGCTTCTGATAGGACATGGTGTAAAATTAAATGATGGCATTGCAGCATAAAGTGTTTTAAAACTCGGAACATCGAAGTTGCACCTAGGTTTATGGAAATCTCTTTTGTACGTATTCACGTACGCAGGAACGCTTACAACATTATCTTCATTACTTACCGGACGTCTTCCCATTGGAACTGAAATAGGTCGCATATTTCTCTTTGCCTTAAACGTATAAGCTGTCGCCGAGATACTCTTCCAGTGTAGTGCCTTGGTTCAGAATGTCTGGTAGCATATTCTTGTTCCGCAACAGGTGTATTTTGAAAACATTCGAAATATACGGCATGCACATCGTAAACCTCGGCATTGGTTTAAGCCATTTCTGATAGATATACCACAAATTTTGATTAGGTAAAAAGAAGTAGCTTTGAACCTTTGGAATAATGATTGACAAACCTACTCAGCCATAAAGGTTAAAACAGTATATTGAAAAACAGGTTTCATAAGACCGGTCTTGAAGCATGAATCCAAGTTTAAAATGCTTATGCTGTTTTTAAACAGAAATTGTTAGTTTAGTTGATTTAGAGATTTTTGTGGTGGTTGGTAATGTCTTAATTTTGAACCCAAATTCTGCCACAAAACACGAAAATGTGAAATAATCAAGATAATCTTGCATATACGCCCCGTGAAATACGTGAAATTGCCAAAAATACGGTCGCGAATATGCTCACCTACCTACCTTAATTTGGGAATTTTCGCAGAAAATTAGAATTTTAGTATTTTTCAATTGCGCCCTCTTGCGGCAAAATTCGGAATTAAAAAATAATAATAATAAAAAATTAAAATAATTTCTAGGATTTTCTAATGGCCACTTTAATAATAAGTTTTTGTTCTTAAAATTGAACGCCCGGTAATTTTCCAGATATGGCCGGCCTAAATGAAACAACCTGTATATGTTATTTTAAAAGTTTAGTAACGAACTCACAAGATTTGAATGTTAATTTTAATTAATGTTGAATATCCTAAATTAACATTTAATGATTGCCTCTGCTACCTTTTATTTTGTAGCCTCTCCTTACGCAGGATACACAAGTGGAATATTTCCTAAACCGGATTGCGAAAAATAAAACTCTTATAAATGTTTCTATACATTATGTGACATAAAACAACATTCGATAAGTTTTCAATTTTTCTCCTTGCATACTCGAACTTTATATCGCAAATTAGGCATTCTTTAATTGATCAAAACATCTTTCCATTATTACATAGTGATCTTGTGACGTATTAGCCTTTATAAAGGGCACGATTATACACGGTGCTATGCCATACGCTTTGTGTAAAAAGGATTCCTAGCAACGTTGTATACTTCTGAGTTTCTCCAAATTACAGAACAGATCCAGGTCTGAGGTATCTACACATGTACTCATCTGCATTGCAGGTAGTTTATCCTTTGACTCTAGGGTATGCTTTCTGAGTAATATATTAAACTTCATGACTCTTGGTTTTTCAAATTCGCATATGGGCGCAAACAACACCTATTGTACAGAAAAAAGGTGTTTTTCATTTACCACTGTTGTTTCGTATTATATCTGTAACATTGTGAGATCTATCCCCCACATTAACCCATTATGTTGTCAATAGCTACCATCACAGCTTTTGATACTCAAGAGGACAATAATATCTTCTCCAACTTCTGTTGGAAAACTGGGCTGTCTACATATTTCAAGAACGTTTTTATTTTGTCTACGTTACATATAGCACCATCTCTTATTCCTCCAGATGCTTCAGCCAAAAAGTAATGTGACATCCACTTTTCATTTTACTTACTAAATCGATATTATACTTTAAAGTTACCATCACATTTTGTAGCGAAAAGGGGGGATGAACTTGGTAATACCTCGTCTGCGGTTGGGCAGGAGTTCCTTCCCAACCTACGCGAAGAAAAACAAATTTCTGTTAACCGTAAAAGTGAGATACGGTTTACAATAAATTGTACATGAGTCAGTCCTTGCTCGAGCGAGGCATCTGTTTCTGATTTTTATCTGATTTAGCACTTAGAGTATTTATTCATACCATGGTGAGGGAAGGTAAATCAAAGTACAAAGTATTACATGTAATTGTTACAAGATCAACATTGAAATAATTAATGTCAAATTAATACAAACTGTATCCCAACTTATAAAAATCAAGGATACTGTCTCGTACCATTATATCATACGCTGCCCTATCTTCTAAATCATATAAAAATCCAAACGTCTCTTCGCTTGTTGAGTCATCATTAAAAATGTCTGGAATATGTTGGTTAACTGTTAATTGAACATACATTAGATGTAATGCCCAAAAAAGCCCCAACACACCATATTTCTTTAACTCATCTTGAAGAATTTGGAATGGTAATAACTTTTTACTATCGCTTCCAAGTTGGTCCAAAAATAAACATAAATAGTTATAATACTCCATAATTAAGTCATTAAAACGTTTGCGTACAACTTTGTCCGTCGCTGAAAATAATAAAGTACACAAATCTACAGCTGGCGAATCTAATCGTGACATTTGAAAATCCAAAACGCATACATCTGTAGGAGATTTTGAGGAGTTCTGAAATCGGTAATTATAATTAGGTTCCAAATTTCATACTTGTAACTCACCTCATATTTAAATAAATAATTTGCAATCCCACAATCAATGTGGTTAATTACTGAGTATCGATTTGTTAAGTACATATAATTAATCGTAGAGTGTATCCTTTCAGAGAACTTCTTAAATTCATTAAACACCGTTTTATCTTTTACTGGATCTAATGCTTGTAATGCATGACGAAAACGGTGATCGGCTATTTGTGCAAGGGCTGTTATTTTCAGATGTTGGAAAAAAGTGTCATTCATATTGCTCGCTATTTCTTCAAACACCTCTGGTTTTTGGTCACGTAATGCGTAAGATAAGGCATGAATTTTAGCATATTCTTTAAGTATTAATACTACATGATTATAGTCTAAAGGCATGTGACGAGGTAGATTTTTGAAACCTTGTGGTTTCACGTTTTTAAATATTAACATGTGTTCCTCCCGTTCCTTTAAACATTTATAAAAGAAAGGGTACGATTCATAACGAATTATGGTCCTCTTTTCATTTTGAAGGATTGTAAATTCATGAAATACTTTCGAGTACATGTAAATTTCTCGTTTATACGCTTCATCAACTGGTGCACGACTTGTAAAACAATACTCATTGGGTTCACACTTAAGTATAAAGTAAAATTCTGTGTCGCAATTATTTACGATTCCCTTTGCGTTAGCTTCAACTATATATCCAAAAAAATTCTCACCTACTTTCGTCCCGGAGGAGAGATGTATGGAATAATTACAAATTCCCAAACCTTCAAGTAATTTTTTAAATGTTGTTTGCTGTTTCTTTGTCAAAGGTTTACGTAGTGTAGTCATGTTTATCTAGCTCTATTCAACCACGTTTACCAAATGATTTTACTGAGAACTGTATTGTCTAACTGATACTACGTAATTACCACCCAGTTCATCATTTCACAATTCTATTTTGATAAGAACTAATTTATTGTTAGTGTTGCAAATACGTTAATAAATAAAAATTTATTGAGATAAAACCATGAAATTTCGAAATGGATGTAAACACGGTTTATCTTTCCCTTTAGTTTTTTTAAAAGATTGATTAACTGAACATCTTTTGTCCGGGACTGATATGCTATTATTACTTAATAATCTGTCACTATCTGACTATAAATTTGAAATTTAATATATTCGTGAAATTTATAATATTCACTCATCATAATTCTTTGCATTATCAACTAATTAGTTGTATACTAGTATACAACTAGTAGTATACTATTATCGAGTTTACTTTATTAAATAATCTGCAGTTTCCTATGAACTAGTGGTCATTTTCTAGCACCAAGCTATATCTTGTGTTAACTTGCATCGATACTGTCATTAATTGGAATCAAACTGTACGTTTAGTAACCCTACAAACAATGTTAACCGGGCCCATGAAAAATATATAACACCCTACCGGATGTATATTATTGCAAGAACGGCAAAATGGAGAGCATTGGTTTGTTAGAATATTTAGGACTGTGAGGATATTTTGCGCAATTTCGTAACATAATGTAAGTGTAACGTGTCTTGAGTGGTGTGAAAGAGTTAAGTGTATTTTTCAGATGATACGTCACTGATATTGTAACATACTGTACAGGGTGGCCAACTAAGAATGCGAGGCACTGTATCTGGGAAACTATCCATCGTAGAGGCTTGCGCAAAAAAGTTATTACCAAAACGGCCAATACAAAAACCTGGAAAATATTTTCAAGTTTCTTAAATGGCCGCTAGGGGCGTAACTGCAATCTTGAATCTAAAAAATGATGTTTCTGTGAATTTTGCTATATTAACCTAATAAAAAATAACTGATCTTTGAAGTCGAGGATAATCTGAACTTTTTCTGTTTGGCACTTTTTGACGTATGTCTAAAATAAAGTAGTGGGCTACAAATGTTATAATATTCGATAGTAGCTAAATGATAACTAAACAAGCTCGCGAAAACCGCATCTCGATATCTTGTTCCTAACCTAAAATATCGGCCAAAGAAGACTTTATACGAAAATCCCATAAATTTTGATTTTTTTTAACTATATTTTCTGGAACTGTGGCAGCAGAAGCCTCAAGTGTGTCCTGCTACACGGGAATATTTTCAGTTCAATTCCTATTGGATATTCCGTTCAATTAAAGGAAACATATGACGACATTCAGAAGGTTTTAAAGTTACTAAAATATACAGACCATAACTGGGTCATCTGTGTGGATCTCAAAATGGTAAACTTATTTGGCTTTCAAAGCGGATATGCAAAATTTCCGTGCTTTTTGTGCCTCTGGGATAGTCGAGCTAGAAACCAACACTGGATTCAGAAAGATTGGCCTCCGAGAACATCCTTAGATGTCGGAGAAAAGAATATTATGTCAGCCTTTAGTCGACAGAGAAAAGTAATTTTCCACCTCTTCACATAAAATTGGGTCTTATGAAGCAATATGTTAAAGCTCTTGATTTACAAGGTGACTGTTTCCAGTACATGCGTGAGAAGCTTCCACGACTAAGTTACGAAAAATTAAAGCTGGGGTATTTGATGAACCTCAAATTAGAACGTTAATGAGAGATCCAAATGTCATCAACTCTATGAACGAAGCGGAAAAAGAAGCCTGGACTTCATTTACGATGGTAGCGAACAATTTTCTTGGAAACAAAAAAGCCTTGAATTATAAAGAACTAGTGCAATCAATGCTTGAAAATTTTCACCGCATAGGTTGTAACATGAGCATAAAGCCTCATTTCCTTTATAGTCATCTTGATAGGTTTCCCGAAAATTTAGGTGATGTAAGCAATAAACAAGATGAGAGATTTCATCAAGATTTAGCAGAGCATTCCACAGGCTACAATACTTACGTTTTTCCCGTGCTCTGGAGCAGTCAAGTGCACACACTTAGCACCTTTTTTTGTTAAAACATTCTGCTGTTTGTGAATCGTTAGACGACAACCTTTTTCGTCCATATTGCACATTGCCAAGTATATCGAACAATTCTAATTTCGTTAACACTTCTTTTAATTTTATGAAATAATTATTTACAAACACGCTGTTCATTTTTGGGCTCGGGCTAAATTCATCTGTTGAGCCTTGCGCCTGGCTACATCGGGTTGTCTTGAAAAAAACAATTTAAGCCACTTCCATCCAGCCATTTCAGATGGTTTCGAAAAAGGTGTAGGAATTTTCAGTGCACTCACCTACAAATAAACGCTTTTTTTAACCATTTTGCTTGTTAACGGCATACCTATCACTGCCAATCTGTGAATCATTGTTACTAGATTCCTTTTTTTGTTCGGGATTCAAAACAGTTTTTCTTCCAAGGGGTTTACGCGAATTTCGAGTTCTATAATATAGGCCAAGTGTCGTCTGATATTGTTTCGAAGCTTCCCTGATGCTCATTCCAGCTATTACAGCTTCTAACGCTTTTTGAAGATTCTACACTGACCACTCAGCTCTCTTCTTTTACGGAATTTTGTAGAAAATGAAGCTTTTATTAACGGGAAAATATGTTACAGTCTAAGTTGTAGCATGTCCCTATTATTGCCATGGCAACATTTGGAATTTGGTTACATGACAATATTAAGGTCATAGATACCTAAACGAAAATTCTGATTAATGGCGTTGTTGTTTTCATATGGAAGAAAACACAATATAGATTAAGAAAGTATAGGCTTGTATCTACCTTAAAACGCTTCCTACTTGAAATATAATTGCTTGGAAACACAGTTAAACTTCACTTCACTTATGCACGTTGTTATAATGATATTGCACAAAATAATAAGTACTCTAGTGCGAGCTTCGTTACCGACCGAGTTAATCTATATCATTTTACATCGTTCGCTTTGTAGTAACAGACATACTGACAGCATCACCTACGACATATATTACAAACTTGCGATTTTAATAGAGATGACATTAATAAGAGCATGGCAATAATTGGCTCACCTACCTTATTGAATTGTTGTACAGGGTGCATCAAAAATATGAATTGATAGTTTTTTGTTTTAAATGTAAATAATTATCTTATCTTAAATACAACACCCTGTGTATTTTTACATTATTCGAAAGAAAAGATCTACATTTTTTTATAATAAGCAAATTTCGTCTATCTGCTACGGTTTTTCAAATATTTACAATTTTAAGATATTTATTGTAATTCGTGGTATAATCAATATGTACCCTGTATAATATTAGGTATATTAACCAGAAAACGATCATAAGAGTTGCCATATTTAAATCGTACAATGTGTTGACTTTCATATTATGTATGTGAGTGAGAGTGTAATTTGCATAAAAAACTTTTTATGATATAAATATAATTGTATGAAAAAAGAAACATTTTTAAAAAGCATGCTTTTGTTTACGGGTAGAAAGTGCACGAAGAAGGAGAAAACAATTTTTTTTT
>JARFJB010001466.1:4732500-4770000 GCA_036346205.1 Vesta saturnalis | reverse complement strand
TGACTTTGGCCGTTTTAGCAATCACTGATATTATTATTTTGTGAAACAAACAGTGGGCCAATGTCTACATTGGCCCTTCTACTCAACTTGTACGATATACTCTAGTCACCTAGCGACATCAGCCATTATTATAAGTAGTGTGAATTTGTCACGTTGAATATTTGTGCGTTGTCATTCCAGTTTTAACAGATTAATCGAGTGCTTTAAGTTTTAAAGTGATAAAGTGTCTTTTGAATAAAGATTATGAACAGAACACGTAAGATTTTGCAAATGTGTAACAATGAAGATTGCAGAAATGGTAAGTGATACATTAATACATAAAATACAAGTTATCTATTTTGAGGTTATGCTTTATATGGTTGTTGTGTCGAATAATGTGAATACTGTTAGTTTTATAGCCTGTCCGGTAGAACTGAACGGGTATCGGATTAACAAGGAGGATTGTCAATATATGGTTCTATTGTGCTTGAAACCGCCTTAATGCTTTGCTGTCTCGTACTTATTGTACGTGACAAAGAAAGATGGATATATTATGAATAATGCCTCTATTTCTGCCGAACAAAAGCGTTTGCAACTTTCACACATAATGACAAGGCAATAAGAATCAGATGCAGGTAGAATAGAAATTCAATAGGTATAATAAAATGCCAGTGGTTCTCAACACTGCTTTAACATTATATAATTTGTGAAGAAATGCAACTTTTGTATAATAAAAATAATAATCGATTACTAATTACCTATAAGTAATTTCAATTGACACCTTTCACTTATACTTATAACAACAATAACAAATACATTTTTATTATAGTTAGTAAATATTAATTAAATTACAAAGATATACTTTTATAATTAAATGTAAAAATTATAATTGTCATTCGGCTTCAGATTCATCACTTCCTGAGTCATCCAAATCTTGGAAAAGATCATCGTCATCACTTTCTTCAGTGTTAACTGTGAAAATAAGAGGTCTTACTTCATCCACAATCTCTTCATTAACAAAAGTATCTTTAATTATTTTATCCGTATGATCAATACATTTTGCCATATTTCCAAGAAACTTTGACTGCCTTCTCTGCCTTTCGAGAATGATAACTCGCATTGTCAAGGACAATTATTGATGGTTCCTCTAATTTTGTAAAGTGATTCCTCAAACCATTTTCGAACAATTCTGCGTTCATATTATCGTGATAATCTAATGATTTATTTTTGTACCGAAAATTAATAGATACTTTCTCAGAAAAACGTTTCTTTGGCGACAATGTGGCTTTGTTCACACAAACCGCGTCTATTGTTGGTTTTGGAATTTAAAGCCCATATTTTTTAACACTAGAGCCAAACTGGTTTTCCTATTTCATACGCAGTTCTCAATTTTAAAGTTTAATAATGAATTTAACGTTACGTGTTCCTTCTTCGCGTACATCTCGTATATTAATGCACGAATTGTTTGTTTTCCACTTTCTGGAAAATCTGTAGTGCAAAGTTTGACACGCTGTTTTTCACTGGAGGTTCCAACTCGCCGCCATTTTTTTTAAAGCACAGATTTTACCGTCGAAACCGAAAGTTTTAACGCGTTTGCTGTTCTTTGTTGAACAGAAAATGTAGATAATAGTGGACCACCATTTTCTTTTTCTTCTTTAAAATAATCGACTGTATTTAAAACTAATTCGAATTTCTTTACTCAACTTTTTCGGCATTATATTAATGGTTAGTTTATATAAACGCTTACTCAAAGAATAATGATAATATAGATATTGCAGTTGTTTTATTTATACCTATATGTACCTACTAAATGGTATAATAATCTATTATTAATTACTTATTGTTACAGTATTGCATATTTATTTGGATTCTTTTGTAATTGGAGTACACTAAAACGTCATTACCATACTTAGGTATACAATGAACTTTCTAAATGTAAATTGAAATACCTATACTTAATCGAATATTCATTATTATGAATGGCTTTTATAAATGTTTATTATAAAAACTTGCATTCTTCCATAAATTTTAAATGTAATGTTAAAGCAGTGTTGAGAACCACTGGCATTTTATTATACCTATTGAATTTCTATTCTACCTGCATCTGATTCTTATTGCCTTGTCATTATGTGTGAAAGTTGCAAACGCTTTTGTTCGGCAGAAATAGAGGCATTATTCATAATATATCCATCTTTCTTTGTCACGTACAATAAGTACGAGACAGCAAAGCATTAAGGCGGTTTCAAGCACAATAGAACCATATATTGACAATCCTCCTTGTTAATCCGATACCCGTTCAGTTCTACCGGACAGGCTTTACTTACGTAGTTTGTTATAATAAGATTAAGACTGAATAATTATTGTTACCACCTTGTATCGTTATTTTACAGAATCAGCTTCAATCAGGGATGATGAAATAATAGAAAGTGATGTAGAACCGTTTGAAGATAGTGGCGATGAATACGTACCGATAAACGAATCTTCGGGTACTGACGAGGACCAAGAAGAGCAGTTTGAAAATATTGACCTATTACCTGAAGAAGATAAAAATTTACAATTGGTTGGTCCTGCTGAAAATCAAATAAATAAATCACGTAGAGGAAGAAAAAAAGAAAACAAAGATGAATCAGCAAGAAAACGAAAGTGGAATCCTTCCAAGTGGACACGAAATGTGAGAAAATCATTAAAAACTCAAGGTAGCCAGTATACGTCGGTTTCGGGAAATAAAACAATACTTGCTAAGCAACTGAAGGCAGCCTGCACATGCAAAAAAAAGTGCTTCGAAAAATTTACCCCGGAGGAGCGACAAATTCTTTTTACAAGTTTTTATCAGTTGTTTAGCTCTGGACAAATTCCATAGAAGAAGAAGTAAAGCAGGTTCAACGATTGAGACGTAATGATGGCAAGAAAAGTAGGCGAAACTTTACTAGAAAGTATTTTCTGACAAAAAACAGCGGTAAGGAAATTCAAGTGTGTCAAATCATGTTTCTAAATACATTTGATATAAGTTTGAAAAAAGCGAGAGTAATTGTGGAAAAGAAACGATCTAGCGAAGGCAAAATATGTTCGGAGGATAGGCGAGGAAAACATGGAAATCAACCTAAAGTTTCAGAAAATGATAAAGTCTTAATAAAAGAACACATAAACCTATTTCTAGCTTACCAGAGTCACTATTCGCGCTCCCATACACAAAAAAAGTACTTGTCACCGGATCTATCCATTGCTGAAATGCACAGACTGTATGTGGATTATTGCAAAAACAGAAATATTCAACCGCAAAAGGCCTCGTTGTATAGAAAAATATTTGTTGAGGAATTCAACTTATCATTCCATAAGCCGAAGAACGATGTGCCAAATGCGACAAGTTTTCAATGCAGTTGAAATGTTGTCAGAGCGAGATAGAACGAACATCAATCGAAGAAGAAAAAAATATACATTTACATTTGGCTGAGTCAGCATACGAGTCAAAAATAAGAGACAAAGAGCAATGTCAAAACAATCCAGGTTATGTTACAATTTCCTTCGACTTGCAAAAATGTTTGCCCACTCCCTACCTTAGAAGTGGAATGAGTTTTTATAAACGGCAATTGTGGACTTTCAACCTTACCGTTTACCAAACCATAGGAAAAGAATCATCTGCTTTGTGCTATCTATGGAATGAAACAGTGGCTGGCCGAGGTGGGCAGGAAATCGGCTCCTGCATTTACCATTATCTACACAACCTTTCAGAAAAAAATAGTGATATACATACAGTGAATATGTACAGCGATTCCTGTGGAGGACAGAACCGCAATATATTTTTTTGCACAATGTTATTGCAAACTGTTTCTGAATTGAAAGCTAATGGTAAATATTTGACTATTAACCACAAATTTCTTGAGGCTGGTCATACTCATATGGAAGCAGACAACATTCATGCAGCAATAGAAAAAACAAAAAAACGTACTATTGCTGATATTGAGTTGCCTCGAGATTGGGCCAATTTGATACGTTTTGTTCCAAGAAAACCCCGTATAAAAGTAATAGAGTTGGAACAAGAGGAGTTTTTAAACTTTAAAACATGTTTAAATACCCACTATGTGCATCGTGAAAAGAACACTTCAAACGAACCAATGCAGTGGCTGCAAATTAAATGGATGCAGTATTCAACCGACACCCCAAATATTTTGTATATACATTCGTTCGAGAGCCAGTTTAAAATTTTTGATATAACCAGGAGCCACACGAAAACACGACAGGGTAATCTTCCCACCCTTCTACCACTTAACAATGAACCACTTCCTCTGAGTACAGAAAAATTAACTGACTTAAAGGCAGTTTTGCTATATATTACCAGTACTAATCGTACATACTATAATCATTTCATTGAACAAATAACTTCTAATGACAACATAGTGGATTACTTACCAGATGAAGCTCCGGAAGAGGAAGATGATTTACCAGAATAAATGGAAGTTTTTCAAAACGCAACTGCTATCGTGTTGTTTCTGTATTTTTGACACTGTTTTAGCTTCTTAGTACTAGCTTTAGTTTCTATCACTTTTGATTACAATATAATTGTAACAATATACTAAAGTTGCTACATGTCTAACCAGCATGTAAACATTTTTTGAAAGTACACTCGACTAAACTCCTGCGTACGGTCGTTTGACCGCAGAGCACTTGGATGCGTGGGGTTTTGGAGGGTTGCTACAAGGTTGTTGACGTGGTTAGATAGCCACTAAAGGATAGGCGCCACAGGTTTTAGTCAGGAAAGGGAGAAAAGGAAAGAAAAAGGAAAAGAGGAGTAGAGTAGGGCAGGCCCTGTAAAACCTGAAACAGGCAGTGCTCCAAAAAAAAAAAAAAGGAATAACAATTCATAAGAGAGACAAACTTTTACCCGAACAACCAAACAGTAACCGTTTATTTAATTTAATTTAAAACTCACATTAATACTTGTCGAATAAATATCGAACGTAAACAATAATGATACTATGCTAGTTTTCCCCCAAAGTATTCATAACAATCTTAACTAACAAAATAATTATAATTCAGCCCTGACGATGGCAAGTGGTGAGCCGTCGCAGATGCCCACAAAGAAAAAAAACTAAATGTATTTAGTTCGTTAATCGAACCCTAAACGTAAAAGAAAAGTTTCGTTAATTGTGCCGCTCCCGACGGTTGTAAGTACTTACAAATCGCAGCCGAAAGGGCGAAAGTAACCCATAAAGTGCGATCTAAAATAGATCCACAATGAAAATAGTAGTGCTTAATTTTTGAAACGGCTTGCCTACGTTTCACAAAATAGAATTTAAATCCCCAATGATTTTGATTTCGGTTTCTTGAATTTTATTAAAACCCTTAAGAAATGGTATTAAATAGAAATATCGGATAGTCTGTTCAGTGCAAGGCATAGAATTGCAGCAAGACATTCAATAGTACAGAAATTTTTATTACAGCAAAACCTGCTCTGAACAAAATTATCGTAATGACAATTAATTAATATTAATGAAAGACAAAGTACAGAAAAGTTACAGAAATTCTAAATTTGAATATAAACATATATACAGTTTCAAACAATGACTGTAATTCATACGACCTCGATATCTGTTCCACCCTGTATATAATGTATTTTAAAACAGGAGCTTCAACGCGCAACTACCGTGTGAAGGTAGTGAACTAAAGTAGGTCAACGTCCCAGTGAATAATAGGTGTGGTTTTTCTTCTTTTTGTATGCAGAAAAAATTACAAATTGAACAAATCAAACTCTAAATTATTCAACCACTTTAGCCTCCAGTAAAAGCATGTTATTATAAATGATAAATTTTTGTTACACGTAAGTAAATAAGGTTAAACACCGAATGTAACCTAAATCTGTTGTACTGATTTTAGCAATACACTGTTCATTACACAAATCCTGTGTATATTGAATAATAAAGAATTCTGACCTTTGATGAAGAATTACCAAACTGTAAATGCCCTTCGTGTTTCGAAGGTGGTAGTTACTTGTGGAACCAAGACAGCTAATCAGTAGCGAAGAGCCAGCATTCCAGTAGGAATAGGTACGGAGGTGATCGGTAGTGGATTCCAATTTGCTAGTTATGTATATAAATAAAGAATATCTGTTTATTTCGCCGGTATCAAGGCGCTGAAAGTGATACAAGTAAGTACGTTACTAATTACCTTATACAAGCATACGTCTTTTTAGATGTTTAGAGCCGATAGCAATGATTTCGTTTCAACAGACCTATGTTATAAATTTAATTAATCTTGCGAAAGTGCCTAAATGAAAGAATCGATTTACTAAAAGTTGTCGAACATGTGTTAAACTTACCGAGGATATGAAGATTGAGAATTTCAATCAGATCCGCTTGTAAAGCGTCAGTAAGGTTTTATACCAAAACCATTACCTTATATGAAAAATTTTCCAAAGAAACGATGCTTAAACATCTTATAAACGGAAGGAAAATTTTCTTGAAGATCAATCTCCCATCGGAAAATGGCGTGTTAAGTAAAAGAAAGATCAGAAACAATGCCTAACAAAAGCAATATTGCAAACCTGTCAAAACTATTCAAACTAGATAAGAATGTTAAAACCAAATTTTGATAAATAAATTTTACAGATATCCCATTGTTGTCTTTTAAAACAAGATTCCTTTTCAAACTTTATTAAATGACCCTAAATCTTCGAGATGGCGCAACTTGTTTAAATACCAAATTTATATCTATAAAGGAATAAAAAGATGTGTACGTTAAATAAATTAGTTTAACTGTAGAGGTGCGAAAAATAATTTTTAGGCACGAAATTAAAACATTCCACCAACGAATACGGAAATATTTATTTAGATGTAACTAATTAGTTCATTCATTAAATAAAGTAACGGAAGTTATCGAAAATACACGATAAACACGTAACAAAGTACTAAAAAATAATGTTATTCGGTTTATTATTGCTCTTGTTATGACGGCTAATCTGACATTAGAAACATAAAAATAATCAAGTTTATGCAAGAAGGGCCAAAGTCATTTTTTCAAAATGTTTGAATTTTTCAAACAACTAAAAACACTAGCATATTCTATTCAACTACATTATATACTGAGCCAAAGTTGGTAATTAAAGTTTGCACGGCATTTAACCTGTAATTAAAAGTATTTTTGATAAAAACTTGAACTGCTGTTTTCTGAAATGTTAAGATTTTGACATTGGCCTTTTACGCACCAAGCCACAGATATATATATATATATATATATATATATATATATATATATATATATATATATATATATATATATATATATATATATATATGTGTATATATATATATATATATATATATATATATATATATATTAACTGTTTAGATATTTTCATTATTGCAACAACACCTATTCACCGCAAATTATTTTAAGAGTGCCGGTTTAAGTAGTAGTTGAATGATTTACACTTAAATGTCTTGATTGTGTCACAGTAAGTGTAAAAGGATTACTACTGCTAAAGACTGAATTTGCGTTTTTTTTAATACTGTATAACTTGAAAAGGATTAAGCCGAGTTCTTTATAACAGATTGGTTTTTCAGAGAAGGCAATTCAATTATTTGTTGGATATCTTACAAGATTTTAAAAAGTGTTAAAATCCTTTAGTAAATTGAATATACCTTTACACATAACTCCGGCGATTAGTCGCGATTATTCATCACATTTTTGTAAACGTGAGCAAAGCTAATTACGAAATTAACGTATTAGTTTGTATTGACATTGATATATATTTTGATGAACTTTTACGCTTTTACAGATTTAATCAACGATGGTTTACTATTTAGGATTTAATTAAATTGATTGAGAACTTTTAGGGAATTAAAAAATACCATTAAGATTTAAAAGTCGTATTTTCTGTATTCTAAATTTATTGATTGGGGACCGTTTATTAATTTTGGAATTAATTACTATTACGCGTATTTGCGTAAGCCTTACTACACCTATTAAATAGTGAACATTAAGAAACTACATTCAAATTTTAGTTACCATCTTAACCAGTTGGGTTATTATTTCTATGTTCTGTAATCATGTGGAAAAGTCCCTTGGTGCCTTTATATTTTTATTTCATACCAATACATTATAAACAAACAAACCCTTAGTTGCCGTAACTGTAAACACGTTCATAACTCCTAGGGTGTTATAGTAGGAATTATAGGTCTATAACTCCCTCTAATGTATTTTGACAAATATTTGCAAGCTTGTCGGTTGATATATCCATGGTAATAATGCCTACTTAATTTCTAAACGTTCGTTTAATTTTAATAACCAACAAAATTTCGTTTTCATATTTCATTTATAATGAAATATGAAATAAAATATTATCTATCAAGTGAGTTATGTACGTTAATAACCTCGGGCAACTTACAATCCTCCGGACTAACGTCCCTCGAGATTGCAATACGTTGCCCTAGGTAATTAACACCTCATAACTCCCTTTATATATAAATAACTATTTCGGACTAGGTTTGATTACAGTAACGCCTTTCGACTTTTTATTACTAATTTTGAGAATGAAATTTTGGTAAGTGTAAATCATTGAAGTCATTTTTCACCTAAATTGCATCTTACTAAGACCTAATACCACTATCACCAAAGTGACTGAAGAATAATTCAATCCTAAATGACTGGAAACGCGGTCATTCAAAATCAAGGTTAGTGTTCATAAGTTAGGCATGGAAAATGTTTGTATTCGCTGTGGTCGTAATAATCATCTAGTGAGACAGTATGAAACCATAAATGGTAAATTTTGCTGTTGTAAATGTAAAGATCATATTGGAAGAGTTTGTATCAAATCAATTTTGATCAACGTTCGAATAACTGTCAGTTGAAATTCAGCCAGATATTTTATTACAGTTGATTTAATTAATGATGTGTTGTTACCGAACAAGATGAAAAATATTTTATTGAAGTAAGAATTAAAATCAACTTCCAATTTTTGAAGTAGATTCTGGTGCAGGATTTACACTCCTGAATGATTTGAAACGTCTAAAATTAGATGTCGAATTACAACCAACCAGCGTACGTCTTCGTTCTTATACAAAACATATTTTTGATCCTTTTGGAGTTATTGAAGTAACAGTGGGTGGGTGGGTGGGTGTGTGGTGGGTGCGTGCGTGCGTGCGTGCGTGTGTGTACGTGTAGGGTGTATTTTATCGATTTCCTTGGTCGTTGCAGTGGTCGTTTTCGCTTTTATCTTAGGGCATGTGGGATGTCATCTAGGAGGTTTTTGAATTCTTGAGGAGGTTTTCGATGTTCTGGGCGAAGATAGCTGGAGGTTCCTTAAATTTGTTTTGGTGGCTTCTGTTTCAACGAATATACTAGTTGTTTGTAGTGTTTTGAGTCGTTCTGTGAAAGGTGTAATGTTAGCGTCTTGTATAGTGATTTCATTGGGTGCTTTGTAGTGTAATCGGTGTATTCTCCTTAGGACTTGGCGTTTTGTAAGTATGCTGTAGGGTTTCGGTTGACAACCTCTATGCGGCTCAATCGGCGCCTTGGAGGTTGGATCGGTTATAGTTTGTTCAGTCTTGTTTAGGTCAGCGTTCCAGTTAAGGGTCTTGGTAAATGTAATTCCTAGGTAACTTATGTGATCACGAAGTGGTAATCTTCCCCCTTTCAGGGAAATAGTTAAATCGTTATGTGAGAGCAGCTTGAGTTGGGTATTATAGGGGTGTCGGAATAAGATGGCTTGTGTTTTTGGTCGGGTTTACGGGGACTCTCCATTGGTTGGCCCAATTGGAGAAGTTCCGTAGTGTGGTGGATATTCCATTGGGGGCGTTCTTGGTTGACTGGTTACCTGCCCAGAAAGCAGTGTCGTCGGCAAACTGTGCTGTGAAGATTAGTTTTTCCTTTTACTTCACTAATAACAAACAATAATTCGTAAAGTCCGTAAATTAATTAATTGTGCACCGTAGAATATTGATAAGAATAAAATTTAAAGATAGCCGTTAATTGTAAAAAATTAAAACTTATTAAGTTAATATAAATACAAGTTTTCTTTTGTCTTTCCGAAATTAAAACCTGATAAGTAATAATTAAGTTTATATAAAAACGCACATGTTAAATGGAAATGACATTCAAAACCTTTTATTTTATATTAGACATGATAAGAAACCAAAGAACTCAAATAGACATTAAAATCCGATCAATCTAATTAAACGAGTTTTAAATTAATATATACAAGTAATAATTAACACCGTTCCTATCAATTATTTGTTTTAGTTAGTAAGAATTGTATTGTTAAATAGCAGTTTTGAAAAAAATAAATAAAGTTAAATCTGAAATACTTTCTATGAATTTCAACTACAATGAAAGGAATGTAATCTTTTACTATTGTGTCAAATTTTGCGTGTTTAAATAACGCGAACACCGACAGATGTGTCAAAGAGTAATCAGCTTCTGGAATTGCGTGATTTTGAGTTGATAGAAGTGGTTTTAATTACTAATTAAACCGTTAGATAGAATAAAATTTTTATTAATAGAAACTGGCCAAATTTTATATCAATCGCTTTGCTATTTTACAAATAATAGTTTTAGCACGTTGAAATATATACTAGGTCGTTGATTGATTTAATATCCATAAAAACAAATTGTTACGCTGTCACTTCATCGTTAAAATTATGGAATTTCCAGCCGTTCCCCTTTTTAAATGGCGTACTCTCTATAGGTTAGTGCTTTCACAAAAATATTTATCTTTACGTCCTCACTGCGTTACGTATAGACGAAGCTGCAGTTGTGAATTGATATCAGGTAAAGAATAGTTTAACAGTTGATTAATCCCATTAAACGTAATAAAGACTCGCTCTGTAGTTACATTCGGAACCAAGTTGATTTGTTTCGACAACTAGCGGAAAGTTGCTTTGCTGCCGAGCACCGTTTTGCTTGAACCGTAATAATTGAAGTCTGGATGATTGGTGGAGTTCGTATTTATTGGGAGTCATTCGTTTTCATCCATCATTGGTGAAGGAATTTTGTTTGTCAAGGAAACCTGTGACCTTTGTTTACCGTATCCGCCCGGATCTGTTTTCTAACCCCTGGAACGAACGACCGCTGTCCACAACCGGCCAGGAGCATTACATAAAATAAATACCGTAACTTATAAGTAAGACTAATTAACATATTTCCCAAACGAGTCTTAGTTTTGCGTTAGATACGACAGTAGGAACTTCGTAAGTTCGGGGAATACCTAAGGATTGGATTTTGTAAACTAGACCCACATGCGAATACGGCGAGGTTACAATAAAGGTGGTTGAAGGCTTGTGACGTTTCGGTTAGGAGTTTTAGTAATGGGTCTTTACAGGTTCTATTGGGTCGAAAGCCGAGCCGGCTGCCAGGTAAGAGGTTATTTGAGTCTAGAATTTTCCTAGGCAGCTGAGGACAGAGATTTGTCTGTAGGATGGAGGTTATATCAGGTCGAAGAGGGCTTTGGAATCACGACGGTTGAGCCGGTTTTCCACGCCGTCGGAGGTATGAGATGGTGAGGTACTTATTGGATATGGAAGTTAAGTGTCGGATCGCTGGGGCTGATAGGTGTCTCAGTATAAGTCTATTGAGTCAGTCTTGTCTATTGAGGGTTTGTGTGGGAGTATGGGCAGAAAAACGGGTCAATCTCGACTAGGATTTTCACGGAAATGCGAAGTTTCTGAAATGCTCAATGCCTTGCTCTAGATGATTTTAAATTCAACATCGAAGGAGGGATCGTTAGGTGAAGTAAAAATGGACTGAAGGTGATGGCGTAAACTTTCGGCCTTGTCTTGGTCGATAGATATTAAGGTACCTGAGGATCGGTTAGGTGCAATTTGGGCTTGGTTTTGCGTTTGGTGAGTACATTGAATGGAACTTCTTCCCACCTCTGTAATTGAGGTTGACCCATTTCCTTTCGGTGTATGTGTGTTTCACGCTGGAGTAGGGTGTTTAGTCGGTTATATTCGGCCGTGAGAGTGGGGTCCCTTGATCTGAGGAATTCGCGATATACTCGCGAGATACTGCGAAAGAGATCGATTAATTTCTGGGGATTGAGACCGCTTCCGTGATAACGGAAGTTAGGTCTATGATCGCTCTCTCGACATCGTTGGGAGTGTTGATATCGTACGCCTGAAGATTGTTGGTGATGTATTCGCTGAATACATTCCAATCGGCGTTTTGAAAATCTTTAGGGATAATGGTAGTTGGAGGAGGAGGAGGAACGGGACCAAGGGATGTTTTGACCAGAAGAGGAGGTGGTCTGATGTGACGTTTTCACCTAAGTGGCAATTGGAGGACATGCGTTGTATTAAGTGATTGATTATAGTAGCACCTTGATGACTAATAAAGGTGGGATTGGTGTTCTTTACCCGTGACAGTGGTAGGGTAAGAATACTGTGGGATAAGCGGATACTGTTTCGGTTTGTCATGGAATCTCCAAATTGTGTATGACGAGCATTAAAATTTCTTATTAAGATAGCATTGGGTAGGGCGGAGATGTGATCTAGTAGCTCATTGGAAATAACTTCTTCGTTAGGATTGTAATAGCTAAAGAAAGTGACGGAACAGGGACGTGCACCGTTGCAGCAACACATTGGAGATGTTGCAGAGGTGCGGCGGATGACGATACGGGGTGACAGGTAATAAATTTTTGATTATGGTGGCTGTGCCTCACAAACTATTGTGGTCGCTAAATTGGAGGAACGAGTTGTATGAGTTAAAGTCAAGACTACTTTGGTTGTTTAGTTTGGTTTCGGTGATTTTGGAGGCTAGTAGATTTTTAATTAATTGTACCTATTACAAGATCGATTGTACTAAGGGTGAGGAGAGGAATTAGGGTGAAGGGTTGTGGTGGAAGATTAGGTACGGATGGTGTGGGTAGAAATAGCGATACCATTACCAATAAAGTTGATTCTGGTACGGCGTTTCAAGTACTCTCTGGACGTATTGGACAAGTTTCGCAACGGCCTTGCACTCAGGGAATAGTTGTACATGGGAGAGGGTAAAGGAAGCGATAAAATCAGAATGGAAAGAGGATGGTTGGGTTTGTCATCTTCGTTGTTGGCTGGGGAGGAGGAAGCGATTTGAGAACGGCAGTCGCTGCCGGGGTGTTGGGGTTGCACAAGTCGCGCAGGCGAAGGAATACGTCACGTGCGGTCCAACGCAGTTGTTACACTTTGATGTATTCAGGCTAGTACAGGAGGAGGCTTTCTAGCTTTCACCACAGGTGGGGCACGGAGTGTATGGGTAGGATACTCGTCGGAAATATGCCCCACTTGTGTGCAAGTGGAGCAGTATTTGAGGATAGGGTTCGGTACGCGGATTGGCCACAAGCATAGTGTCTACCGAAGAGGTAGACACCGTTGGTAAGAAGGTGGTTGAGGGTGGATTGGGAAGGGGTTATGAGGCGGATAAAGGAAGTAGGAGTGTTGGTTGTTTTGGATATGATCCAGATGGCTTTGGTAACTTTAAGTAAATCGATGGAGTCACGGATTTCTTCTGGAAGGATGTCCTAGTTCACGCCACGGATGACGCACGAAAAGGACAAGGGTTTAAGATTGGGGTTGTCCGACGGACCGGGAGTTCAGGGACCTGACAGCTGCGTCAACGTCAATGCAGGCTCACCGAAGTGATTCTACATAGTTCGCTGCATCGTAGCTGGCCTCGCTCGTTACCAAAGGCAGGTACGGTTGTGGTTGAGCTTAAAGTTCAACCAGGGGAGTCGGAGAGGACGAGGGATCGAAAGAAAGGTTTTGTGTCTTGAAACGGGCAGGAATATTTCGGATGCAATATCGAGCGACGAGATTGTGGGATGGGAAAGGGTTCGTGATGGGCCTGGCGGCAGAGCTATGCTGGGATGCCGTAGCAGAAAGGAAGTAGAGGTTTGGAGGCGCGGTGAACGGGTTGAGCAGTGGGTGGGACGTAGGATGAGGCGATAGAGGACTCTAATTTGGAAGAAAGGGAGTGGTGGTGTCGCGGATCTCGGGGCAGAGGAGGAGCAAGGAGACCATAGGCCGGAGGTCCGGTTTGTCATATTTCACTATGGCGGTTAGTAAGGGTATTTGAATTAGGGGACTGAAAATGGCGTGTTTAAAAGAAAGAGTGTACTTCCACCGAGGTGCAGCCTCTCACCCCGCTGGATAAAGGCTTGGGCGTTAAGAGCCCGGCAGAATGGACGGATTTGTTAGTATTAATAAAAAAAAACAAAATTTATTGAGAAATTCTTTATTAGTTAGTTAATACATTGTCTTCCTTGTTGAAAACGCTAAGTTATTTTTTTGTAATTTATTTAATTAATTATAAAAAATTAATTTTATTTTTGCTTTTATAAGCACGACCTCACCGAATAAATGTACACTCGTGAGACATAGATACGAATACCGCGATGTAAACGTATTATATCACATAAAATAAATTTAAATCTTGTGCATAATTATGGAATTGATAGTTTAAAAGAAATACTAATGAACTAATTCAATAAAACACACTATTTTTTAAGCTGTTTACTTTATTTAAATAAAGGTATAAAAAGTCTTTTGGTAAACATTTTAAGAAAATCTGAACAATTTCACAACATAAATTAATGTTTCCTTTCAGGTTCTTTGTAAGGATGTTCGGCAGCCCATTTTAATGCTCTAGCGATTGGTTCAGGAATACCAGGAATGTGAGGACCGGTGGCTACAAAACCATTTTCATCAGCTGTATAAACTACTTTAATAGGACCTGCGTCCTTATCATGATATTCATAAAATCCACTTGCAACACCTCCAACTTCGTTACCAATTTTTTTAATTCACCGGCCTGTGATGCCTTAGTTCCATCTGATGTTTCAAAACTAAATAAAAATTTATTATTAAACTAAAAGAAAGAATAAAAATAATTAAGACCTGTAATGGTATTTTCCACCAATGTCCAAATCACTTTCTTGGTGAACAATTTGTGCATGTTGTTCTGGTGGAGGCGGGGCTGCACACGCGAGCAAGAAACACGCACAGATAATTGCAAATTTATACATTTTGTTATTTATAATTGTATTCTTTCGATAAAAGAATCTAAACAACTGAGGAAGGTAGTGAATTACACCGCTTATATACTCGATTAGCAACATTTACCAAATTGCGGGAAAAGAAGATAGATACAATTTAGTAATGGCTCACACTAAATTATGCAAATAGCTAAAGACAAAGTAATTGTTATTCAGTGGCGAAATTCAAAAGGATTATGTATGTATTCTGTTTAATTTTAATACGAATTCTTGAATGAGATGATGTCGAGGTTAGATCTTTATAATAATAGAGAAAGCATCCTACCTTTATTACATCATAATACACTTTGGTGTTACAGATTTCAATATCTAATTTAAAATGCAACATGAATGGGTTCAGTACTACATATTTCGCTCATCCTTCTGATAAAAGAGATTTTTTTGCAAAAGTCGTTAACCTTGCAGTTTGGTATTATACAATTGCATATTTATTGTAGTCTTAAGTTACGTAATTAACTAAGTAATTAGTTGTCATTTTATTTTTAAAGGTTAATAAATGAGAAGATCAAGTAACAAAAAGGAAAGTTTACATGCGGGTTTGTCTCAATTCAAGATTAAAATTGATTAAATTTCAATTAAATTTGTGCCCATTTGTCTTAAAATGCATCAGATTTACACTGACCCTGAAATACAGTTTCTGTTTTTTCTACTAATAGGAAGGTACAATCAGAGGCGATAGAAAGTGTGTATTTTAATCATACGTTTATTATATGCTTTGCATGATAAATAGTACCTACAGAAATTTATGTTAATAGCTGGATATTAGGCTGGTAGAAAAAAAATTTTTTTTTTCAAACGCTATATAGTGCGCAAAAGTTGCTATAAGCATAAACAAGGGAAAAGCAAAAAAAATTTTTTTTATTTCGTGTCTTCCGATCGCGCAGTGCCGTTAAAAATACGAAAAAGCGGCAAATTCTTGACTTGTTTTTATTTTTTTTTTCAGATACTGGGATTATTAATGTAAAAACCCTATAGCCTTTGAGTAATGATTACTACATCATTACTCAATGCTATAGCGCTAAAAAGTTAACACTTAGTATTGTAGCACAATAAAAAAAATTATATTAGAGTTTTTTTTAATATCTTTTGGTCGCGCATAACTTTTAAAAGTTCGTTCAAATCTGGACTTTTATCACTTTATACCAAATATACTGTGATTAACAATATAAAACCTCTATAGTGCTCAAAACTAACTGTTATTGCTGTATAAGAATATAACAAATGTAATATAACTAAATTCTACTTGCCCAGCTGGACTGAAATATGTATGTCTGAAAGAATAAACGTCCTTTACGTCAGCTGACGAGAATGAGAAGTGAGCTGCGCGCGCACTCAATCATTTCGTTGGTGTCTGGTTACTGCCAGGTCATTCCCTTTGTCAGTCTGCTACTGAATCGCAGCTTGTAAGTGTGTTATTATTGCTACTGACTGTACCTGTAAAAGATCTCCAGATGCGTGTGTGTGCTCAATATCAATTGACTGCCGATGTGAGAAAACAAAAAAAAATTCCTATTGTGGAGTTGCGATTTATGTTCTTTCAGAGGAACTACGGTGTGGGGAGAATCGGTGTGTTAGATATAAAAGAAACCAAAGGAAATACCGCCAGATTCAAACGTAAATCCCACCAAATGACACTAAGTCATGCCATCACACCAGACGTACTCAAACCAACGACAGTTCCAATGTCAGAATCTGTCAGCTCTGAAAACAATGATGAGAGTATCATTAAAAGCAACCGCTTTAACCAGTGACCGATACGGTGTGCCTGAACGTGGTACTGCTGCCATCGCATCGAGTGTTTTGCAGGATATTGAATTAATTACGGAATCGGAGACTTCATATGTTGTTGATAAAAGCAGAGACCGCGGAAAAAGAAGCTCTGTTAGAGCTGATTTGCAAAGTAGACCGGTCGAAGAAGTTTATTCCCTTTATTTTGACGGCAGAAAGGACAACACTTTATTTATTGAGAAAGCTGGTGGAAAACAATTTCGCCAAACGTCTAAAGAGGAACACTATTCCTTAATTCGGGAACCGGGTTCGATCCATATAGGTCACATTTCTCCTTCTTCCAGCTCTGCTGGCGACATAGCTAAAGGTATAACACCTTATCGGTGATCGGATGTGACGGCACTGTAACACAGGCAGGAAAAACGGCATAATACGTCAAATCGAATCAAATGTTGACCCCTACAATGGAGTATCTGACTACTTCATTTCAATGAGTTTCCGTTGCGCCACCTATCCTTGCATCTAGATGGTGAGACAACAGGGCCAAAATTTTATTCTGGGTCAATCGGAAAAGATCTACCTGGTTGTGAAAAACTACGATTGCTTCAGTTTGAACGTATCAACTGCATGATTCCTAAAATAGACAGACAGTTACATAGCAAAGACCAACAGTATTTGCTACATATATCTAAGGCAATACAATCAGGACATTGCGCTGAAGACTTAGCCATCCGTGATTCGGGCCCTCTCTCACACTCTAGATGGCTCACTACTCCTAATAGAGCTCAGTGTAAATATCCCTTCAGGTAATTTGATCCCAACTAGTTACCTTCATACAGAAGTCTTACGTCCCTATGTTGTTTACCATCAAGGTTAACACACATCTCACTGATGAGCCAAAACATATATTTAAGACTATCGAGACAACACGGTACTTACCTGAAGAGTTACTAAAACATTACTTTTGGCAATGGTGCTTGATAAAAGGAACCACATTCGGAGCTTGGTTACAGGCGTATTTTAAAAGCAAGACTATTGGTTTCTAAGAACGATCCTATACGAGAATTTGTCCCTCCAAAACTGAACTTTGAAGTTTAGGACTATACTGAGACCATAGATTGGAATACTTGCAGCCTGGCCCCCCTCCTTTGCTACGAGAACTGACAGATGAAGATATAAGAGCATTTGTGAGCAGGGATTCAAAACCGATCATTGACACAAAAAATTTCCGTGTCACACGTTATCAGTAGAGCGATTGGTAAAACTTGTGACTGAAGTTTCTGGTAAAATGTGTGGACGTAGTGCCCGAGATGGTTTCATCATAACAACGTTATTGTCAAGAGCTATAATGCCATCATTTTCCCACAAGTCGGAGTTCAAAATTGTACAAATGTAAAACAAGAGTAAAGATGATGAAGAATACATACCTTAAAATTATGTTATGTACTGAATGTGTTGCAATTTTGGTATAGTTTTATTTTTCTGTAACACTAGAAATTAATGTTAAACACCATAATACTTTTATATCTTGTATATTCAAAAATAAAAAAATACAAAAAAGTCAGGATTTTGCCTTTTTTCGACTTTATTAGCAATGCGCGACCGAATGATATTATAAAAATATTTATTATAACTTTTATTTTTATTCTACAGCACTAAGCGTAACTTTTGCGCACTATAGCGTTTGCAAAAAAAAAATTTGTTTGAACAACTGGATATGGATATTTTTATTAACAAAATTATTCGGAAATCTTACGTTGGAAAATTTAGGTTCCTCGATGAAAGTAGGTATATGAAAATACTTCCATTACATAAATTTACAATTTAAGTGGAATTCAGGAATGTTTTTTGAACAATTTGTATCGGTTATGAATAGACCTCGGATTTCTAAGCACAAACAATTCTCGAAATAATCATTCAATATGCATTTTAAAATTGTTAAAATAAGCATTAAAAAAGCATTTATAAGCACAAATAAACGTTTATATGCAACAATAAGCATTCCTTATGCACCAATAAAAAATTGCGTTATTTATTTCCAGAGTGAAAGGCAATAAAAAAAATAAAAACAACAGTAAAGTAGTTCATGTATTTATTTATGGAACAACATATATTTAAATAAAATACAATGTGCCCTAATGTTCTAAAAGAAACATAAAACGATTAACCACTTAACAACTAAACTCATAAAAAAATTAATGGTAAGTTGAAAAGCAATACGTAATTAATACTTTTTCTAAATTTTCTGAAGTAAAACTTCTTCGCTTTTCATTGAAAATTAATTTATAGGCAGAAAATGATCTTTCAACCTCTATCGATGTTAACGGTGCAAATTTAAAAAACTGCACTAGTTCCAAGGGAATATTACTGGGCGAATCAAAATTCCCTTCCCCTGATAGTATTTTATCAATGACATCCAAAGTATGGTATCCAAGATTTTTATTAATAACGAAAACAAATTTGCTTTTAACAATTTCCGCAGTTTTTCCGTTTGAACTTTCTATTTCGGTTTTGAGAGTTCTTACTATATTTAAACTATCATTAAGGAAAGATGGGAATTTTCTAGTATTTTAATTGCTTCTGCAATGCATAAAAGTTGCTGGAGATATATACAATATCCTTATGCAAATTCTTGTCTTTCACAAGACGTTTTGCAGTTTGAATGAAAATTGCGTCAGTTTCGTCATAATCATTAATTAATTAAGAAATATTCTTTAATTACAGCAATGAAAGTATTAACGCTTGGATATGAATCCCTAATAGTTTCTGCTATTCGGTGAAGACCATGTGCTAGACACGTAACATGTATTAAGTTAGGTAAAATGTTTTCAGTAATTTTCCTGCAGCTACCATGTAAGCTGCGGCATCTGTGTACATGAGTAAAACGTTTTGTCGTTAAACTCCGTGGGGAATAGAAATCTTAAGCAGGAATTCACAAAATAAGCTACCGTATTGCTATTCGTTTTTCTAAGACTTTAGAACATACCAAATATGATCTTGTTGAATCGAATTTGCTTAATTTGCCTACTAAAAATTGGCAACGTAATTTCCTACGGCATCAGTAGTTTCGTCAACTGAAAACCAAATTGGATGTCCTGATACGTCTTCTCGTATTTGTTGTATGGCAGAATTATAGCAAACGTCCAGATAGTTTTTTCTTAATGTTGAATCAGTAGGAATCGTAGGAATACTGCGATTACAATATTTTTCAAAATGTTTTAAAAATTGGATTTTCAACAGCTTTCCACGAGATATTTGCAGCGATTAAAGCACGACACAAATCTTCAGAAAAACCATTTCTTTTCTCAGTTGAATTGGTTAAAATGTTTGTTTTAATGATTGTTTTCGAGCAACACTGGCCTGATGCAAAGATGTTTTAACGTGTTGTTGAATTTTTTTTTTTATTATTATTGTGGACCTGAACAGGCTAAATAAGGCCTATCGTGCTAAAGCAATCAGGAACACTTAGGAGGATGGATAGAGGATAATGAATTGCCAATAGATGCCTATGAACAGCTACCTTAAATTTTCTCATATCATAAGTGAGAGGAAAACAGGAACTGGGAGATCATTCCAGAGTTTAGAAGCCGTGTAGAAAAATGTGGATTGCGCCCGTTTGGTACGACAAGTGGAGATTTGTACTGCATACTGATGATGTGAATGAACGAACCGAGTGTTTCTCGCAAAGATAGCCGGAGATGGTATCAAAGAATGTAATTCACCAGCACACTAGCCGTTGTAATAACGATAATACAAAGAAAGAACTGAAACCATCCTTCTATGCTCAAGTGACTGTATGTGAGAAGTTAAGGACGGGTCATTTATAAGCCTAATCGCTCTCTTTTGAATACGATCAACGATATCGAGAGCGCATTGAGCACTAACACAAAGGTGAGAATTATATTCCAGATGTCGCCGAATTTGGGCCTTATACAGCAGAAGGAGTTGTCGAGAGGTAAAGTACTGAAATTTGATGTTTTTGTTACTTGATATCTTGAAAACACAAAATGCATTATTATTTAATATTAAATTTATTCGTTTATTATTATAACACAACTTATGACCGAAGTTATGTATTTAAAATTAAAATTGCGTTAGATACTTACTTCTTTGTTGCAAACATTACAAAATATGACGTCACCATCAGATGAAAAGCAGTCGTAGTCTTTTAACCACTGTTTAATTAGCACACTTTTTGGAAGTTTATCCTTTCCCATTTTTGTTTTTTTAATAACCGAAAGTTATAGTTTAATTATCTAGTAATCAGTTGAATTTAATTAGAATTAATTTCATTTGCTGTTACAAAGTGCATTGAAGCAGCAACAGCAAGTAGTCACTACCGAATGTATATGAAAATTCAAACTGAGAATGTTTTTGAAGTAGAAGGATAGAAAACCACATGTTTTAGGGCTGCTTGACCATTCGGCACCTATAAAGCACGAGGCGATCACGCGCTGTACACTTGTTTACGCTGCTGGCTCTTGGTTTTGAATATACTTGAGTGGTAAACAAACATCTGTGCCTACTTAAAATACACAATTCTCGAAAATCTGAACAAGTAAGCTGTCGGCTTACGACATAGTTAATCTCTAGAGTGGTAGCTTATTGTATCTGTCGTGTTTATTTAAAAACATTACAAAAACACATTGTTGAAGAGATTTTAAAATAGACAAGCTTCAAACGTAAAAATCCCTGAGCAGAAAATAAACACAAATAAGCACGTTTTACATAAATAAGCACTTAAACACAAAAAAAGCAGAATAGGCATAAATAACTTTAGCTCATTTTCCATCAAATTGTCTGAAACGACTTTATACACACAAATAAGCATTTGCTTAGAAATCCGAGGTCTAGTTATGAATGAAACATAATAAATTCTGTAAAATTAGAAACAATATGACAATATGAATTTTAATTCATGAACTTATATTACTAAAAACTAAAGATGGATAAAATACTTACCTTTTTTGGGTTTGTTAATGGTGTATATTAAATTACACAATCTAAACGTTTCGATGACACTTGTAGTTAACTTCATCAGTAGTAATATCTATTAAAATTGTTAAGATGTTGAAACAATCTTGTTAAAGCTGAAAAATTTTTCAACTTTACAAAATTGATGAAGATAACTGTAAGTCTTATCGAAACGTTTAGATTGTATAATTTAACATACAACATTAAAAAACCCAAAAAAGATAAGTATTTTATTGTGTGTAACAATGGTGAAAGTTTACATTTTCATAATGATGGATAGATAATTTTTCTTATAGGATCCCTTTATTCAATTTTACAGTAGTTTGCAATAAAAATATGTATAATTTATTTTTATAGATGTTTAACTGGTGGTCATTGATGAATCGGTTTCATATCTTTCTACCTAGAAATGTTCTCATTTGTTGAGTTTTCTACTTGCACTATATTGCCGCCCCCAGTAAATGCGTAATTTCGAAATTGCAGGGCAATAGTTGATTATCATAATTTCTATGTCACAATAGGAACAAAAATCGGGTTAGGCCAGCTCATAATTTCTTATGCATTTGTCGCGGTATATTAGCAAATAGCGGTAAGAGTCAATCAGTAGCGATAGGGGTATTTTGCATTTATTCGTATTTCTTCTTAAATGTACTCAATTAGGCACATACACGTATGCAGATTCTTGTAGTGTAAAAAAGTAGTAATTATTATATACACCCTACCTGGCTAAATTTACTTATTTGTTAAACATGTTTCTTCTTATGTAATATAATGTACGTAATCTTTGGTTTCACATTTAAAATAGACAATTTCACTCAAATTTATATTAATCAAATACTCACGTTTCATCTTTATTTGTCAAACACGAAAATCCAGGAAATATTGAAATGTTAATTTTTAACTCAGTCATAAGACGTTTAAATTAATTCTTATATCTTATTTATTTTCACGTTAAAAACTTTTACATGTGATACTTATCTGAAATTGAATTGAGTTCTTTTAGATAGGGTTGATTAATTACTAACTGACAATGACAATTTTAAAACTACTTATCTTCCTTTCTTTCATCATACACTCCACTGCCTTCAGCCAACCTTTAGCGGCCCGGATTTATCGTTTACCTTCATATATCTGCTTTATTTATTAAGCAAGTGTTGTTCATTCTTTCGATGTGACGAAACCAACATAGTGTACTACTTTTGAACCTATCAATCATCGTCTTTTCTTTGCACACTCCTTAATCCTTTGCACAGCCTTAATCCTCTCCCTTCTCGTTTTACAGCATGTGCTTCTTAGGAATCTCATACCCAGGGTATTTATTTTGCTTTTATCTTACTTCCATACAGTAGCAAGCAAACACGCTAGTGTAGGTTGCTCGATTCACAGCTACGATCAAGATTTCGTTTTTCATTATTCCATATACTTTCTTCTATCGTTCTTCTACACTTTCCTTCGAGAATTGACCCATCGTCCAAACTCGCCATCCATTGTACCATCTACAGTGAACATTCTATCCTGATGTATATATATATATATATATATATATATATATATATATATATATATATATATATATATATATAATAATTAATTCTTCCCGGGTAATGTGCGTTAGAATGAAAGTGGAATCTCGAAAAAATTTCTCATTGCATGTTATGCACCGGTGAATGGAGAAAGAGAGAAAGAGTGTAGGAACTTTTGGAATAATGTCGAAAACGTGTTACACGTATATAAGCCTAACGAAATAGTGACAATCTTGGGAAATATGAATGAATGGGTGGGTGTACAACGGCATCATACTGAACACGTCCTAGGAAAGTTGGGATATCTAAGAGTCAATGAAAATGGTGAACGCCTGGTGGAGCGAATACTGCTTGTATCTGATACGTGATTTAAGCATAAAATGTGCATTTGTATCAGATGGCGAAAAGGTGAATCTAAAAGTATGATTGACTTGATAGCGCTTAAAACTTGGTGAGAGATATAGAGTAATTCGCGGAGTGTGGATCGGACCACTTTTTGGCTGTATCCAGAGTGGGCCTGGAGAAGAGAAGAAGAAGTAGTGCGAACGTTCAGAGGTCGGGTAGATGAACTAGTAAATAATGATGCGGTGAGTAAAGCTGAATGTGAATGAAGCAGTGGAACGAACAAATAAAAGACAATGACGTTGAAATCGCATGTGATGTCAATTGTGCCGTTCAGATACATGAAAGAGCGATAATAGGTAGCCAGAAAAGTGTGTTTGGTGGAATGAATCGGTGAAAGAGGCAGTACGTAAGAAAAAAGATGGATACATGGCGTTGAGTGCTGCAACAAAATGAGACTGAAATTGTATGAGGTGTACAGATTAAGAAACACAGATGCGAAGGAGGCAGTAAGAATAAGTAAAGCAGAAATGATGGCTGTGGAATGGAACTGAGGAGAATATCAGGTTAAATGAGTTAAAGAAAACGGTAGGACAGTTGAAAACCGGTAAAGCAGCAGGCGTGGATGAAATCATTGGTAAAATGCTAAAAAGGGGGGAGGTAAAAAGAAGTTGTACTGTGCGTTTTCAGACCTGAAGAAAGCATATGACCGAGTGAGTAGTGAGAAGCTGTGGGAAATATTAAATGAATGTGGCGTAAGTAAAGGTCTAACAACCGGAATAAAGGCAGTATATAAGGGTAACCGGCGATGCGTTAGGATGAGAGGAGGTGTGAGTGTGAATACCTTAATATTGAGCAAGGCTGTGATGTCACCGTGGTTGTTCAAGGTATACATGGATAAATGTGTTAGACAAGCTTGTACCGATACAAATGGTATAATGGTTGGTGACGTAAATGTACCGCTTCTGGCATATCCAGATGACACAGCCTTATTAAGTACCAGTGCGAATGAGGTACAAACTGTTCTGAGGAAGTTTGATAGAGTGTATGAGAGCATGGACCTAAGGTAAACGTGAACAAAACAAAGATTGTGACGTTTAATCGGGAAGGTGAACTAGAGAGTAATTACCCTGCATGATGCAATTGTGGAACAAGTGGACGAATTAGTATATCTAGGTAGAATTTTCACTACAGATGGTACAATGTACGGCGAAATTGGACGACAGGTCAATGTTGAAAGGAAATTGATTGGAAGTAAATGGACGCTAATGAAAAACAAAGCATAAGCCTAGGTACGAAACGAGCAATCTATAATGGCTTATTTGTCCCGTCAGTACTGCATGGAAGTGAGACATGGGTACGTAAAAAAAAGCACGAAATAAAAATAAATGCCGTGGGCATGAGATTCCTGAGAAGCAAATGCGCTAAAGCGAGAAGGAATAAGTAGAGGTATGAGTGAATAATGAAGGAGAGTGGCCAAGAAAGGACGATCATAGATAGGTATAAAAGTAGTGTAGTACGTTGGTTTGCTCACATCCAAAGAGTAGGTATAGCGACACTTGCACGAGGGATCGTGAGAACTATAGTTTGTCAATTGGACGGGGCCAAATTCTTTGATGTTTGCCGACAAGGTCAAAGTTCATTCACCTTTTCAGGGACGGGAAACGTCACGCCTTAGCATTCCTAGAAATCAATTTTCAAGGTCGAAGTTTATTGACCTGCCGGGGTATCTTATTCGTATGGTCGTGTCTCCAGTGACCTTTTCAAGGTCAGTTGGGGTGACAAATTTCACGCTGGATGTTGTTAGTTCATTGACCGTTTCAATGTCAAAGTTCATTGACTCTAGGAGGTCTCAAATTTCAAGGTTACATCCCCCTGGTTCTTGGTTAAATTGAGTCAATCTCTTCAAGGTCAAAATCCATGCTGAATTTCGCGGTGTGCGTGTAATTGCGGAAGCATGATATAATTTTGCTCTTCTAGTATACTCAGTCGTACAACTTACGTACCAACAGAAGTCGCGTACGTGACGCCCAGGCGATACAGCAAAAATTGTAATACATTACCATCGAGATTAGGGTTAAAAACCACTCGCACGACGATAGCCTAACAATACCTACCAAACCATCTTTAGGGTATTTTCCCATCAGATCTTTTAGCACCTTCATACACCTTCCGCGAGGCGAGTGTGTGTAGTGTTAGCAAAGAAAACGTAATCTATGGTAGCTGTGTATTCGTAAAAAATATTTGTATAAGTACAAACAAAGAACTATACCTGCAACATAAGAAACAACAGAATAATTGCAAATCGTTATGTACAAGTTTACAACTTTTATTATGTGAAATTATCTAACCTACGTTTTTTAAATCCATATGGACATGATGAACCATCAGAGGAAAAGCATCTCTTTGTGGAGTTTAGTTGTGTTGCTTGTGAGTACATTGTAAAGATCCAGAAAACATTACAGAAATTTGCAAATTAATTATTTTAATTTATCCATTTATGTTACAGAAAATCCTCCGAAGTACTTAAAATAATTAAATTTTACTCCTTCTTTTCAAGAAATCGTTTCAACGCAAGAGCCCCTTCCAAAATCTCACTTCACTTTTGTCCAATTCTGACCGACCGCAGACTAACTCATTATTTTTTTAATCCAGTCACGTTAGAACGCGGACTATATAATTGGAACCGCGACGCGACATTAATCTAATCCATTACCTTATCATTCGGAAGGTAAAGGGTTCGATTAGCGTTACCGTCTACCTTGCATGAGTTTTTTTTAGGGGGTTTTCCTCATACACATGTAGCGGCATGCTCACTGCGTATATGCACACCATGTGCGGTTACTTAGGCGAATGTTGGGGTAGTATTTTCCCCCTCAGAGCCCTAACTCCGTTCCTTCCGATCCTATCCTGACCACATCCATGCTTAATCCCACCATGCATATATACATAATGTATGTATGTATGCTGTGAATCCATGATTGTGGCTGAAGGAGCTCGGAAAGCTCGAGCAGCTCGCCCTCCCGCTTGGAGAGGGAATGAAATACGTGGCATTTTTCTTTTTTTTTGGGAGATCAATTATCTTAGCGCTTCCATGCTGAAGTTTTCAACTTCTTTTACCGCTTCTGTCCTGAAGTCTTCACCCACCTATTGAACCGCTGCATTTATTTTACTTCTACCTGCTGGCCCACTTGTGTAAGTTATAGAATTTTCTGTCACATTTGTTCGACCAGCTTCCAGTTGGTAAGATTTCTTTTCTGCCTTTGGTAAATTGTACATCGATCATGTCTGTGAAATACCGCGATACCTGATGCACGTACACTTCCCTGGAGCGCGAATCCCGCGAGAAACAAATTCACCTACTCTTCCTTGGAGGGTTAAGTTCGCGGAAATCAAAAATCCTGTTCCCAAGATCCACCTCTTTGCTTTTAGGGCTCGTCCTGAAAAGTACTGAGGTTGCCTAAAGGTGTATTACCTTTAGAGGTGATTCTTTTACCTGTGCTTGTCCGAAAGGCATAGTCCAGTTGGATCTAACATTCCTTCTACTTAACCAATGGAGCGTAGGGCCCGTTTGGTTAGGTAATCCTTCCTAAAAATACAATACCTAAACACTTAAACGACAGAGTTGGGAACGTCCAGTAAAAACCTACAGACATCTGATAGATTAAATAATCGTCCCAAATCTCTGTTTCAGTCAACTTTCCTTGAGAAAGAAGAAACCGCTATAAAACCATGATAATCCGTCAATAATGCTGTCATTCGTTTGTACGCATCCCAAATAACATCAAAGTAATTGACAAACCGCTTCCTGAAATAAAATAAATTCTTTAAACGATAAATCGAGTATACATCTCTTAAGTGTTCCTATTCAATTCTCAATAACAAGCATTCTTTTGTATAATATTTTCCATTAAGCGATAAACCCCATCGCATAGAAAATAAAACTCCTGTATGCTATTTTAATAATTACGAAAATATCATATTTCGTAAAGAAAGCGTACACCTTTATCTATAGCTGAATATACGATCCACATTCTGCTACTTTTTATATAATCAAAAGGAAACAAAGGAACATTATTATAAAACCGGAAGTCTCAGTTTATTAAAACGGAGAACCCTTCATTTTAAAGCCGATGTTTTAAAACATCTGGCCTACTGACCGTTTATATGTGAACGTTTAAGTACTGTTAAAATTACAGTTCGACAAATTTAAACTAGACAAACCGTATTGATTATTATCAGTTTGATAATAAACCGTTACTATTTCATTAAATGGTTTTTTCTCTTTAAAATAGTAATTTGCGTGAGTATGTCATTACTCGAGGTTTAAATTAATTTCATAAAGTACACCAAGGGGAATTACTACCGTAAAACCCGATGCACTACATTAACGATTTTAATTCAAACATCCCAATTATTCAAGAGACACTTCCACCGACCAGTCTAGTCCTTTGGGGGAACTACTTAGAGATCCTGTTCTGTTTTGTTGAAATATTTATGTATTGTTAGTATAAGTTAAATATTTTAGAGATAAAGTCAATATTTAGCCTTGTAAGAAACATAGGAAGTAAAGATAATGTTTGTGGCGATCAATTGTTGTTAATCAAATCACGAGCCACCCCATCTCCAACTGATAGCTAACGGGCACAGCGACAGTTTTAGTATATACGTAAGCTCCCCGATAAGGGGGAGATTTACAACATTGTGGTCAACCGATCGTTTTATAAGTGTAGATGTAATTGGGACGGTTTCATTTCCTTCTAGGACCATTTTCATTATTTTATCGAGGTTGATCATTTGTGCGGTTTTATACGTTAACGATATTCTTTTAACTATACACACAGTCACATGACATTCTTTAGAAATGGACCATGCTTTGTAGGCGTAATTGTTTGGTGCGCCTGATACGAATTCTTTGGTGTAGCTTCTAGCACCTTCATCTTCCAATTAATCCGTGAATTCACCTAAAAATTAGCCTGATGGCACATCGTACTGCTCCAGAACTGATATGTAAAGGATTGAGTTCGTATCACAATAGATAACCCTATCTTTCAACCTTTCCAAATATTCGTATAACTTCATCCGCGCTAGGGCCGTGATATAAGCGGCAAGGATAAAATTTCCTGTTGTAAGTATGAATGGCTCAGTTCTTAAGTTTTCAGACTCTATTACTCTGTTGGGTATGACTGTATCTTCAAATCTCTCATGGGTTGACCATCTTCTGTCAGCTACCAAAACAGCTGCTCGTACAATAGGCTTTTTGTACAGATCTAAGCAGTACTTTACCTCTCGACAACTCCTTCTGCTGTATAAGGCCCAAATTCGGCCTCATCTGGAATATAATTCTCACCTTTGGTTAGTGCTCTCAATACGCTCTCGATATCGTTGATCGTATTCAAAAGAGAGCGATTAGGCTTATAAATGACCCGTCCTTAACTTCTCACATACAGTCCCTTGAGCATAGAAGGATGGTTTCAGTTCTTTCTTTGTATTATCGTTATTACAACGGCTATTGTGCTGGTGAATTACATTCTTTGATACCATCTCCGGCTATCTTTGCGAGAAACACTCAGTTCGCTCAATCACATCATCAGTATGCATTACAAATCTTCACTTGTCGTACCAAACGGGCGCAATCCACATTTTTCTACACGGCTTCTAAACTCTGGAATGATCTCCCTAGTTCCTGTTTTCCTCTCACTTATGATATGAGAAAATTTAAGGTAGCTGTTCATATGCATCTATTGGCAATTCATTATCCCTCTATCTATCCTCCTAAGTGTTCCTGAGTGCTTTAGCACGATAGGCCTTATTTAGCCTGTTCAGGTCCACAATCATAAAAAAATAAATAAAAATTTACAGTTGATAAAGGGCTGTACGCTTCTGCTTTAAATTCCCAGTTAACAAGTATTGGCTCTCTCTTGCCATACCAGTTTTATTTTGATTCTTACGCTGTCCAAGCTTACCCCAAAACGAGGTAATAACAGCTTTCCCTAACTGTCGTAAACTGGGGTTCCTTTCTATCCTTGCGGATTAAGTTGAACACCTTTGATTTCAAAATAATATTTAACATATTTATTCTTTTTCTCAGGGGTGTCACTATACGACGGCCATCCTGAGCTCTGTTGTTTAATACCCAAAAATGTATTTATATATTGGCTGAATAGTACGCCAGTTTTAGTGGTACTATTATACTGTTCGGTTTCGTATTGCCATATTTCATAAGTTTCTAATATTTGGTAACCTTTTTCGATTGCTTTCTTAATTTTATCTATTACCCACGTACCTTTTAACGAGCGTTCATGATTCGTATGTTCACAGTTCTCTTGGATAGAACTTTCGCCACATGAACGACAAAGAACAAACATTAATCTGCCGTTCATTTTTACAGGCAGTACTGGGTGGAATAATAATTCTGGTGGTAGTACTTTACACTGAATTAACGCATCTGTCGTGTCAATGTTTAATTTTCTACATTCTTCGTCAATATACACGGTAGGTGACCTAAGGGATATTTACCGTACTTATTAACATAAGGGAACAATCAACATATTTTATTCGTTCTCCTTCCTTTGCTTTATAAAAGGATTTTGCGTTTCCGGTTCAACCACCATAAAACGCACCTCTAAGAAATAGCGGTAAATGTGCAATTATTGGGTGCGTTTCTATATAATTAAACATTTCATCCATCATCAATCATCGAAATCACATTCCACATCTCGATAACTGTGTATCCCAACTCCTTTATTCTATTTGTATTATCTGGTAAAGGTATGTTTCGTCTTTGTTTTAAACATCTACGGCAGCCATGATAATAACACCCATGAAATTCAAATACCTGATTAGTTTTGGCACAGAATCTATCGACTTTTACACCTCCAACTTTTGGCTTATTTCTGTTAATCTGAATGTATTATATTAATTTGGCGATCTTGTTCTTAAACCAACAGCCATCGTGTAGCTACAATGAATTGGTTGTCGCGTTATCCGCCTTTGGTCCTAGCCCAATCGTGTTTGGTTTCAAAAATTTGCGTCGGAATAGTTTGTTATATGCTCTCGGTTACGTGACGCTTTCGGTAAACGGGCAGACTATTCTCTCCTTTATCATCAGTTGTCGAAATTTAAGGCAAGACTGTGCTAATACGTCAACATCCGATACACAATAATCTATAAACTCCTTGTGAAAGTCAAATACATAGTTTTCAGTCACCTTTCCCGCATGCCACGCTAACAATTCTTGTCTCTCCTTACACCTGAGGTTACATGTGTCGAAAGTTTCTATGGGTGGAATTGGGCCGATATAGTTTTGATTCCCTGTCGTGTCAAATAAGTGTGGGAAATAACTTTTCTTTGGCTCCGTCAGACCGAGCACCTTTTGCTAAGAACCATAGGAAAGTAATTTAGAGAATCTAGAAACCTAACATTGTCTAGATACAAATCAATTTTGTACCGCTCACTATTAGTTCCAGGAGTGACATCTGTCTGTGTTAATATATAATTTAAAATAAACTGATGATCGAAACAACCGCCATTATGAGCGAATACGATAGCGTTTTTGAATGTTTTTCTTATATTCAAGATATGTTCCAACACTGTACAAACACACAGAGATTAGGTTAGTATAAGAGGAAACCGTCTTCCTTCTTTTTCTTCTGCATGGTCTCCAAGTCGTAAAAAACAAACACTCTGTCTGCTATTTTCGGCGATTCTTTAGCTATAGGCATATAACACAGATGATCTCTACCCACATGGGTGTCACACGTTTTACAAAAGACTTCTTCGCAAATATGCGTCGTGGTATTGCGGTACATAGCAAAACATTTTTCACATTTCACAATGTGAACACAAACATTGTATGTCTTGTGATTACCAAAACATTTTTGACAATCAAAAAGTTCTTTTACAATCTTCACAGTTCACTTTGACTCCTCCCTCTTTTGGGTATGGGGGTGATTGTTGATATGCACCACACGTAGCCCCACAGCGATAATCATTCTTGTGGTCAAAAGGGGTATGGTATTCTTTACAGTAATAACCGCATGCAAATGCTGAAGTTAATGATATTATGCCATTATAATGATCCTCATGATCCAATAAATTGAGACGATTCCCCGCTCCGTCACTCTGGAACATGACATCACGACCTTTGCTTCCATTAAGATATACGGTTATTTTGTATTCTTTAAGATACCTCTGAAATTGTCGTAGGTCTTCTAGTCCACACCCGTTTGTTGGTATCACCGCATTTACTTCTTGAACCAGTTGCATAACCTGTTCTTTTTGTACACCCTCTCTAGCACGAATGTGATTATAATTAGGGTTTTTGTGTACGTGTACTTTACTGACAACCAATGCGCGCGGTAAATACAGATTACCTTTTTTTTTATGACTGTGGACCTGAACAGGCTAAAATTGGCCTATCATGCTAAAACACTCAGGAACACTTAGGAGGATGGATAGAGGGATAATGGGATAATGGGATAATTATTGCGTATGGTTACAATGCCACGTTATATCTTTTATTATAAGAAATTTATCCATCTTAACCTTTAACTACTCGCGTAAAACTGCTACCATTTTACGCTCGCGCAGTGTCTCCGAGACACTGCCGGGCAAATACTATTTGTACGCGCCTATATTGAATATATTCGGTTAATAAAAGGTCAATATGATTTTAATAATGTTTATTAGACTTACCTTAACATAAATAACAAATTTAAGATTATTAAAAATACAAAAATAAACAGTGTATATAAATAAAGAAATTTTCACGGAAATAAAAGAAGATATTGGAAATTCATTAAGTCTAAGCAATATTTTTATAGTAACATATAATTCTGTAATATCTAATCATAATTCAGATATAAACATCATTGTTTGTATTTATTTGAAGTCGAGTTCAATGCATAAAACATGTCATAATCATAATAAATCATACAAATGTTTACACATATAATTATTATCAGAAAACATCAATAAACAGCGGTTGCTTTTTTACTATTCAAAACACTCAACACATACATCTTTCAAGTGCTCTCCGCATGCATTATGGTAACACTTGCAAACATTTGTTTACTTGACCTGTTTTTTGAATTTTGAAGGTGGCTCGGCTATTGGTTCCTGGGATATATCAAGCTCCTCTCGTAGACGTTTACGAATTGATATTGGAATATGGGTTACTTGGACACGTAATACTTGAAAAGGCCGCACTAATTCTCTCGACAATTGTTTCAAAAAAGCACTTCTTTCACAGGACTGCCCAGAATTAGCTACACATAGAACACGCGCATTTATTGCTGCTATATTAACAAGGTGAAAAAATAATACTACAGGCCATCTTCGAGTTCTTCTACCCACGTTATATGTAGCACACAATTTATCATTTGTATCTACACCACCCTTTGTGCTATTATAGAAGGTCAATATTTCTGCCTTTTTCTGTTCACCTGTTGACTGATCTATAGAAGAATCATGGTGAAGTGTCGATAATAACAAAACGACTTTGTTTTTTTAGGGGTATACGATATTAGTGTCATATCTTTTGTAAATCCAAATTTTGTTGAATACAGTTCTCTATCTTTTGTAGCTTGAAACTCCGGAGGAATTTCCTTCTTATTTTTACGAATGGTTCCGACTAGTGATAGCTTATGATTTTGCAATAAATTTTGAGCTAAAGGTATAGTTGTATACCAGTTATCTACAGTGATGTTCCTACTGCTTCTATTTATGGGCATAATGAGGCGACGTACGATTTTTTCAGGAGTATTTGATAGAGCAAATGGACCGTCCGGTTGTTTGCCAACATACACTTCCATTTTGACACAGTAAAAAGTTCTAGCACTTGTCCACAATTGTATCAAATAACTGTCGAATGGGGGCCAGTTTGTCTTGTTTCAGTCTCTCAACCCGTGTGCGCACGTCATCAAAACGAAGGCATGCGAGAATAAATAGGAAACGGTTGTAAGACATTATAGAGCTAAAAAAATGATGGCCAATGTCTTCTTTAGCAAACAGATCTTTATAATTGAGATGTGAACTCCGCAAAACACCAGACATTATTAGCAATCCTAAAAATGCCTCCATCTCTGCCTTAGTCACATTCCTTGCATCACGACATATAGCATATTGACCTACCACTTTGGTGTTTATGTATATATTTGTGTTTTCAACCAAAATGTTTATAGCATGATCACAAAATAACACTTTAAACGCTTCTAAATAGTCGGTAATATTTCTCGCTTCACCAATAGATCCTGGTAAATGTGTAATTATATCTTGTTGTCGTGTTTTTGATGATGCTGGAGGATTCTTTGCCCATTTGAATATCTTGTCCTTTCCAGTATATAAATTTTCACATGATGGTCCTATATCCACTTCTTCAATGTTTTCTGCTTCATATTCTGAATCACTGTCGTGTTCACTGTAGCTCTCATGGTCTTTCCCGATTTCATTATCTAAGTCCTGTGGTAGATTTCGTTCTTCTTCGATTTCAACTACAGCTTCTTGAAGTAAAAACTCAAGTTCATTTTGAGTAACTGGGCGACTAACTTCGTATTTGCTGGTACTCGCCATAACTTTGTGCGTCAACAGTATCTAATACACTAAGAAAAACACCACTAACTTGTATCGCAGGTGACAAACTTATTTGAATTAAAAATTGGAATTGTTTCAAAGATGTGAAATGTACTTACATGTACACGATTCTAATGTACTCTGCAAACTAAAATATATGCTGCTTCAAATAAGAATGCAAGTTCAACATAACCATTCAAAAAAATAAACAAATATTGTTCAATGTTTGTGTAATTCATCACGTACGTTTATTTAAAAATATGTTACGCGCAGTGTCCAGGAGACACAAAAATGTTGCAGTTATACTTACAAGTTATTTTCTCCAAATGTATGGGCATGAGAGAATTGAAATTTTAGAGTGTTTTTCAAAAGATTATGATTAAGGAATACGTAGACGGAAAACATTACATTAATAACAGAATAAAAAATAGAGCGAGTTAAAGTTGCGGCAGTGTCTCCCAGACACTGCGCGAGTAGTTAAAGGTTAAACAGTCAGAATATATCAAATAATGTCTCTTTTTAATGAACTTCCTGAACAAATTCATTGTGTACACTTAATGCAATTAGGTACATTAATTGTACACCGAGCGCCAATAGAATGGTTTACTGCTTCTGCATACCACAGCGAGTATTTCAACACCTCAATCAGCCCAATTGAACCCGAATTCTACAATTTATAGAATTTAAAAGCGGAACTTTAACTTAGGAGAATATTTTAAGCGGATTAGTCTAGCTTTTTCAAACAAAAAAAATCAATTTTCTCAAAAACGGGACAGAATTAGCCAAGAATAAATAAAAAACCCGGACAGCAACCCCCTGGCGACTTATTTGCGTATTTAGCACATATATCAAATTGGGGGATCTACCCCTAATATAAAAACAGTCAAGGGCTTGAGAAAAAAAAATTATATATAACATGAATTCGACTCAAGTGAGAAAACAGTCCTTCTCAGGACTAATCCTGATGACGGAAGCTGAGTCCGCTTCCGAAACGTCGCGCTCAAAAAGCATAAACTGTGGAAATAGGCCGATCAACTCCACTAATGTGTTAATTTTAACTTATCGCATTTATCTTAGTTAGATTTTATAAACCAAATAGGAATAATATATGTCTAAGGCCTTACATGTATATTGCTCAGTGTTGACGAACCTGGCCCTTAGTGATAAACCCCAGAACAGCGAACAATTCCCCTTTTTTATAATATTTAAAAACCGGTTGAGCTAGACCGAGGCAAATTAAGGTAAACGAAAGCAGCTTACAACATAATCTTCTATAAAGTGAGAATAATAAGAAGATGCGTGCACGTCATAACTTCTTCATGACGTAATATTGTAGTATGTTTATATGTAGTTCCTTTAACCGCCATTATTAGGTTAGGTGAATCAAACGATTGCACTAACAAATTGATATTTTTAGGAATAATCACGAAATGATACACACGCTTGTTCTTAAAAGAACAATTTTTTTTATAAATACAAACAAAAAATTAAATGAGAATTAAAAAATTAAACAAACAATTAAGTCGATTAAAGTCCAATACAATGAATCGTACTAATAAGAGACCGGGCAAACTTAAAAAAAGAATACCTAAACCCCAAATTTCAAATGTTTTTGTCGTTTTCATTCAAAATAGAATGTGATAAATAACTAAAATCAAAAATTTTACTTTATAAGTAAATTTTATTAGACTTTTTCTTAAATTAACATGATTACTATGAATTTAACCAACAAAAAAAAGATTTTAAGCAGTTGGTACAATCACCTAGTTACAAAACGTCATTGTTTACGTGCACACATCTTCTCATTATTCTCACTATACCTACATATGTATATGAAGGTAGGAAGGTAAAAAATTATAATAAATAAATTCATAAAAATTTTATTCTGTGATATCATAAACTTATTGTTCAGTAACACTGTGTTCATTATTTAAAAACAAAACAAGCATCATTGGTACTAACGATTATTTGAGTTAAAGAAAAACTAAAAGAAATTAAATCCAAATCTATCGAAATCAAGAATACTGTCTCTTACTCTTGTATCAAATAACGATCTATCATGTAATTCATAAAGAAATGAGTGTACACCGTCTGAAAATATATTAGAAAATCTTTGATTAATACCTGTATTAACGTAAAGTAAATGAATTGCTGTGTAAAGACCAAGTATTCCATAGTTTTTAAGTTGGTCCTGAAGAACTTTGAATGGTAACAACTTTTCCCCATCACTTCCAAGTTGCTTTAAGAACGAACAAAAACAATTATAATATTCTAGGATTAAATCATCGAAATGCAGTCTTAATGATCTGTCGGTATTCGAAAATATAAATGCACACAAATCTACTGCTGGGGAGTCCAATTTTGAGTGTTGAAAATCTAAAATGCATACTTCTTTGGGTTTTTGAAACGTAGAGGAATCCTAAAACTAACTGTTAGTTTAGTTCAGAAATAATTATAAACTCACCTCGTATTTAAATAAGAAATTCATAATTCCACAGTCCGCATGGTTAATCACTGCGTATGGATTTTCTAAATTCTTTATTCTAAGGAATGATTTGCACATAATTTCTGAAAATACTTTGAACTTGTCATAAACCTGTTTGTCATTTACTGAATCCAAAGCCTTTAGAGCATTAGAAATCCGGTGTTTGCCTAATAACCAGAATTCTTCATTGCAGTAAAGTTGAAAAACACATTCGTTTATTTCATTCGTGATTTCTTTAAACATATTCGGTTTTTTATCGCGTAATGCATAAGATAGTGCATGAAATTTTGCGTATTCTTTAATAATTAACAACACATGATCATAATCCAAGGGCTGGCCACGAGGCCAATGCTTAAACCCTAACCGGTTCATGTTCTCCAATATTAACATTTCATTACCTTCTTCTAAAGATGCATAAAAGTTAGGGTAAGATTTAAAAGGGGTAGGTATTCCTTTTTCAGATTGAAAATTTGCGTATTCGGCCAGTACCTTTGTGTAAATCTGTATTTCTCTTTTGTAAATTTCTTTAATAGGGAGACTCTTTCTAAACATTTCTTCACGTGGTCCACATTTTAGTATAAAGTATAAAGATTCATTAAGATCTGTTTCTGTTCGGTTTACTTTTGCTTTTATTATACATCCCAAAAAGTTTTCTCCTACGTTGCAACCATAAGATAACTGAATTGAGCGATGAATTATGTATAAACTATTTAGTAACTCTTGGAATACCTCCATTTGTCTATATGTCAATAAGGCTTCGCTTTCCGATTCCATTATTAATAATCAGACGTTGTTACTTGTTTATTACTAATATTACAACTAGTACCATTGTGAAAATTCAACTCATTATTTTGCACAATGATACTATTTTTAGCCTA
>JARFJB010001466.1:4640000-4727500 GCA_036346205.1 Vesta saturnalis | reverse complement strand
ACGCAAATTTTCACCATTATCATTCTAATTAATATGTTTATATTATAACGGAAAAATAATTTTAAACTTTATTCGTGGACCGCGCTTTGTATATTGGTAAATTTCATTGTACGATTATTTATAACAAAATTAATTATTTCCTGGTACTCACAAATTTCCGAAATTTTTAATTACTTGCAGGTGGGGATTAGGTATAGAAACCGAGTTAAAAGTTTGGTTTATTTTTGTTCTAGAATTCAAAATCAGTAAAAAAACGTGAGGTGCTCCATTTAAAAAAAAACATAACTCTGATATTTACCTTTTTTTTGACACCATGTGTAAATTAAAGATATCTTAAAATACATATTGTTTATGTTTCGTTCTAAACTTTGTGTAAATAGGCATAAATTCGCGATAGCTCAAATCGCATACTACGCTACTGTTATACTATACATTCTATATCACTATTTTCCATTTGAATTGTATTTTTCTACTGTAGAAATTGGTATTAAATAATTACATAGACGCTATTCAGCGGCATAGGTACACGGAATCATCAAGTAAAAATTACAATGTTGAATAAAATAGGAACTTCGAATATTAAAAGTTTACGACCTTTCAAAGATGCATTTTTTATTTCATTTTTTTTATCTCTCCCATTTTTCCAGATATCTGGTCTAAACGTGGTACAGGGGAGTTTTTAGGGTAGAAAAATATTCAACGTAAGAGATGGAGGGCGCACTAACACCTTACTCACTTTTCTGGTTTCCGCTGTACTTTTTTTGTGGATAAATATTTTGAAAACTTGTTAATATTTCCCAAAGGTCTTTTTATTTCCTTTAAAAAGGTACTCTTATTATATATCGTTAAATGGTTCTGCTTTAGAGGAAAATTCACTTAAAGTGAACTCTGCAGTATGTACCGGGTGGCCAACTAAGAAGGACCGTCGGCCATATCTCAGGAATGGATTATAGCACAGGTTCGGGAAAAAAATTTGTACAACAAAAGTGGCCTCTAGAAACGCCTAGAAATTATTTTCAGAATTGTAGGTCCACCGCTAGAGGGCGTATTGGACAGTTAAAATTTTAAAAAGCTCTGGTGCTTTTGTAAATGTTAACCCCCATTTACAAAAGCTAAAACATCAATAACATTTTCCTCTGTTCTACGTCTGCGTTGTCTTCGGTACACAGGAAGATTCACATTTCCAGTAGTACGCACACGGTGTGCGAGTCGGAGGAAAACTCTTCTGCTGTGATGCCGTCTGTTTGGGTACTGCAGTGCATACACTGTAGCAGCAACGGTTGCATTTCCCATACATTCAAAATAAACTGCCAACATATCAAATGCTTCTTCATTTGTAAGAATCATTTTGGTACGAAAAGATAAAGAAAGTCTATTAAATGCAACACGATGAATAATTTTTGACATATGCGTGAAAATCATAGCTTGCTTGTTTTCAACAGGCGCTCTTTACCAATTCTGTTGTCATCAGTAAATCGTAATTCATATTTTAAACTGTATTTGTTGTTGCTTGGCAAATATCGGTTTTTATTGATATTTTATGCTTTTGATTTACTAACACATCGCTTGAAAACAAATATAACATTCTTATGTAATTAAAAAAATGTTAGATTTATCACATTATTATTTTATAATTTTTCTCATTGTTAGTAGAGATAGCATTACATTTAGGTAATCTAGCGGCAACCATAAAATTAGTATGATAATAGTTTAAATTACTGCAGACATAATGTAAGATCTTTTCATCCAGGCTAAACTTAATAATTTCCGTTAACGCGAACTAGCCTACTAGACGTTGGAAGAACAATTCCCGCCATTTACCTGTTTCTTACGATATCTCAGGATAGGGTAAAAATATCGACTTGCAGTTTTCACTGTTTTATTACTAATTTAGTCTACTTTTTAAAGACCTACTTAAATTTTTATGCATCCATTTAAAATTGTAAGGAAAAAACACAATATTAAAAAAATATTAAACAGCGCCCTCTAGCGTTTATGTTATTAATCTGATTGCTTCAAATTTACAAATTTTCTATTGATTAACAGAAGCTCTCTCAAACAACATCAAGCTTATTAAAATCGGTCAAGCAAAACCTGAGTTAAACGCGTGTTTTCGTAACAAGGTTCCCACTCTCCTCCGCCCCTTATTTGAACAGATAGACTAAAACTTGTCAAATAAAAAATATGCAGAATTTGTCGAGGAATCTGATTATAATATTTAATATGCCCCTTAATTGAGTAAATTTTGAAAAATTTTGCTTTTAAAAATTTTAACTTTCGAATACGCCCTCTAGCGGTGGACCTAACAATTCTGAAAATAATTTCCAGGCGTTTCTCGAGGCCACTTTTCTTATAAAAATTTGTTTCCCGAACCTGTGTTATAATCCATTCCTGAGATATGGCCGACGGTCGTTCTTAATTGGCCATCCGGTACATATTACATTTGCATAAAATCTAGTAGATATCCATCACAAAATAGTAATTCTGATTTGACTTCTCATCAAATATCTTTGGTGTGTTGCGTTTTTTGTTAGTTGCTTTGAGTATTTCATTGTTTTAGTATTAGGTTTCCATTTTAAGAATGCCGAGACATAATTTGTTTTCAAACAGTGAAATGCGTGCATGACCAGTCATAATAGCACCCGACAAAAGAGCCCATGCCAAAAGAGCCCACCGACACATAGCTCGTGGAAAAAGCGCCTACCGATACTATAGCCCATGATAATACAGCCCAGCCACAAAATAGCCCCCGCCACAAAATAAAATTAAAATTGCGATTTCTAATGGTTTTTTTTATTGTACAGAATTTAAGTAAAATTTGTGAACCAATACTTTAAGGTTCGCATTCTCCTTCTGGTGCTCAATAAGGTGAATAATCAGAATTTTTCGGAAGCGTTTAATCTTATTTGGCTAGGTCAAACCTTATTTGTTCTTTATTGTAACTTCATTGTCTAAATACCGACAAGTTGTTTATTATTTGCACTCGTACACCCGACGTCAATGAAAAAGCCTACCCTCGTAGGCGATCTAGCGTAGAAACTTTTGTCACCCATTAAATGTTAGCAATAACTAAGGACGTATTGTAAAAGTGAGGTAAATTTTCCACTATATTAGGGGAACGTAGTTATTCTAAACCAGTTTGTTAATGAAATAATTCTTATGAAAATACGTAATGCCTGCTTCGAAACTGACTTGAAAGTCTGTTAGGTATATAAAAAGAAGAATTTTGATGAATTTGAATGTATGTGTATTTATAAAACCAAACAAATGATCTTATTTTTATTGCATTATAATGGACTTAGATAATAAATTTAAATGTCATTATCGTTTACTTTAAGGAATTTAAAACAGATCCAAGTCAGTTGTTTTTCGTCACATACAGTAATTGATAATATGAGTAATATATTTGTAATATGAATTAGCTTCAATGAAATTGTTGCACAAAAATGATTAAATAATTTCAATTTAAATAACAGGTTAATTATGATTTAAATATAAAAAATCCTTTAACTCTATAGATCATCGTGTTAAAATTGTTGTCTTTACCTGAGGTTAAACTGTAGGTACTGATTAGAACTTGATCTACATTACCCTAATTGTGGCTGAGCTGTATTGTCGTAGGCTATTTTGTGGTTGGGCTCTTTTATTATAAGCTATAGTTTCGAGGGGCTGTTTTGCTTTGAGCCATTTTGTCGGTTGGTTCTTTTGTCGAGGCTGTTTTGGTATGGACTGTTTTGTCGGTTAACCAAATGAGTGATATGGTGGTAATTTATGCTCTACAATATTTACAGAAGTTACGACCTATAGTGCGACCCGTCGAAAAAGAAGAAAAGTTCTTAGATCTAGTTGAAATTTATTCGTCCATTAGCATTTGGCGAATATCTGCAAATGCTGGGTTATCCCGCCGGAAATATCAACTGTTTTGCATGAACAACAAAAACACCCACACCATTACACACCAGTCCATAATTCGTTGCCAGCTAATTTTTTGGCCAGAGCGAATTTTTGTAACTTGACGTGATCAATATCTTGCTTACGGATGAGGCAACCTTGGCCAGAAAAGAGTATTTAACAGCATAAATTGATTTAAATTTAAAATTGATACTTGGTTTGCCATAGTGAACGATTCTGTTGTGGCCCTTTTGACCTCCCAAATAAACTGAATGGCGGAGCATTTAGTGATATACAATAAGAGTACCTTTTTTAAAGGAAATAATATGACCTTTCAGAAGTGTTACCAAGTCTTTCAAAATCTTTGTACACGAAAAAAGATACATCGGAAACCAGTAACATGCATAAGGCCTTGGTGGCGCTCTCTATCATTTACGTTGAAAGTAAATAGGTATTCATGTTTGTGTACCCGAAAATCTCCCTTGTACCAAATTTAAACAAGATAGCTTGAAAAATATGATATTTACCGAAAAAAAGTGAAATTGTAAATGCATCTTTGAAGGGTAGTAACTCTTTAAGGAAGCAGAATTTGACTCTCGGGTAAATTGGCCGGTTATTTTAATACAAGGAAACTATGACCCATTCTTCACGGGACACTCTGTAGTACATATATATATATATATATATATATATATATATATATATATATATATATATATATATAAAACTTACTATAATTTTGAAAATTTGGTGACAGGGTAATGATGTTAGGGCTAACTCACCTAAAATATTTTCACGTTCGTACCACTTCCGGTTATACCGGAAGTCGGTACTTAGTCGCTTATTTGAAATGGAACACCCCATATACTAATACATTTTTGGATTCTATGTCGAATTTTAAGGTAAGTATGTTAAATGAACTAGATACGAAATTTCAGTCGTTTTAAAGGTAAAGGTAAGTTTGTTTAAAATTTACATGATGGGTGGTGCAACATATCAGTGTATTAGCTATTTCCTTTTCTATTCTAATTTATGTACCCTTCTAGATTTGATATATTCGTAGTCGAGATATCCAATTTTAACATTTTATTGCAGCGAAATCAAGGCATTTAAAACTGTTTTATGTCAATAATAAATGAATAAATTTTCAGTGAGTTTTGATTATCTTCAGCATTCTTACAGTTTAGTTACTGTTTAGTGTTAGTTTTCGTTCAATATTTATTTATCCAGTGACTTTTAATGGTAAATTCTTATTTAAGCTATTTTTGTTACAAATTTAAATGTTTCGTTAACAATTACAGTTATCCTCCTCAGAAAATCACTACAGCTTTAAAAAGCCTAAGTTGTCAAACAAACACGTGAAGTATCAAAAGAATGGTTAGTCTGCAATTACTTTATTTGTTACCGAAACGTTTAAATATGGAAAAAATTATAAATAAAAATACATAATAGAAGCAGGAAAGATAAACGTATTAATTAGAATGATAATCGTGAAAGTTTGCGTTTTCATATTTCAGTCATTTATCGGTTTTTTCAAAATTAAACATTATTGAAAAATTAAGAAAACACCTATCAGAAGTACTGTCAGCCAGGGGCGCGCCGTCCACGTGTTGAATGTGTCAGCGAACACAAGCGCCAGGAGGCCAAAGGCGCCTCAAAAATGTATATAAATTCAAAATTCGCCTTATTTTATTATAACTTATTTATGATCTCAGTAATTATTCTTGTTCTATCATGAATAGTTCGTATAGTCGTGTTAATATTATGCATACAGTGGACTCTTCCTATTAAATCGCCTATGGATATATAGCCGCGGGGGCGGGAGCGCGCGGGCGACGCGGTGGCGGAAATTTGTCCACGCACGAATTTACAAAATGAAGCGCAACCGTTCTAACTCGTTTAGTCTTGTTAAAACATGCATTACTTGAAATCGTCTATGATTGAACAAACATATTATTTCCTTGATTCTCCTTCAGCAAGCAGTACTGCACTAGTGTAAAATTTAACTACCTTGTATTTTTAAAATATTTGTGAGTGAGTGTGAATTTAAGAATATCAAGAACATTAAAGATTAAAGGTAAGCTATTTTGCATTTAAAATAAACATACATACATAACAATACGTATTTCCCAATAGGGGTAGCAATCATATTTACAAAATCTAGAAAAAAAAGTAATAAAAGCGAAATTATTCGAAAATGTTACTTCATACTTTCCTATAATTAAAGCAAAACTAAAGCAAATAACGCAAACAAGACTTTTGGTAATAGAATAATTACATTTATAATTTATTGAATATTTTTATTTAGATGTCTCAAGAAAGAAATAAAAGAAACTATCCGGGCATCAAAATTTAATTAATAAAAAAGACGCCAAGAAGAACAAGAGAAAATGCTTCAAGATTAACACAGTATTTTACGAAACAAACGACCAGAACTGACCAGATTATCCGCCAGATTCAATTCAGGAATCAGTACCCGGTTGCAGTTAGATGAATTCAAAATACAAAGTCAGCCAGGACCAACTCCCAGTGAAGATAATCAAATCGTTGAAGAAATTACCCTGTTTTTGGATCTGGGGACTATACTGAAGAGACAAGTACAGATACAATAAATAAATGTGCATTTGATGATCCAGAGCTTGGCCGGAACCAATATCTCACATATCTAGGCAAGCTATTATAAAACGGGTCCTAAACAAATAAAAACTTTAATTTTCCGCGCGATTTGTTGGGTCAAAATTTTCTGAAAGTTACTATAAGAGAAACTTAAAAATGGTGAAGAATGTAATAGAAATTGGTTGATTTACTCAATTACGAAAAATAATGTTTATTGCTTTTATTGAGAACTTTTCGAACCTTCTCAGCAAAATAGATTTATTCAGGGATTTAATGACTTGAATCATATAGCAATGTACCTGAACCGCCATGAAAAAACTTCCACTCGCTTTACTAACTACAAAAAATGGACAAAGTTGCTTCTATCGTTCAAAAATAAAACTACTGTTGATTATTTACAGCAAACAATATTAGACATTGAAAGTAAACGATGGTATGAAGTAATAAAGCGAATAATTTATGTAATTCAATTTTTATCTAAACAAAATTTAGCACTTCGAGGCAAAAGCAATAATCTTTACAATCGCAACAATGGTAATTTTTTAAAATGTATTGAAATGCTAGAAAAGTTTGATCCTATTATATCGGAACACCGACGTATAAATAGCGATTCTGAATTTCCAAAATGCCAACATATCTAGGAGACAAAATCTAAAATGAAATACTTTCCTTAATGGCTTTTAATATTAAAAATCATATTATAAATTTATCTCGACAAAATAAATATCTTTCAATAATATTAGATTGCACTCCGAATGTTTCTCATATTGAGCAAATAAGTGTAATAATTCGATTCTTTCATTTCAATTTAGCATTAGGATCGACTGAAATACATGAACATTTTTTAGCATTTAATCCAATTTTAGATGTTACAGAGACTGGATTAACAACATTTCTTATTGATCCACTAAAAACATTAAATTTAGACATAAATAATATAAGAGGCCAAGGCTATGATAATGGCTCTAACATGCGCGGCAAATTTAGTGGCCTACAAAAAAGAATTTTAGATTTGAACCCGCGAGCTTTTTATGTTCCTTGTGAGAATCACAGCCTGAATCTAATTGTAAATGATGCCGCTAATATCAACCATGAAACAATCAATTTTTTTAATATAATACAAGAATTATACAAATTTTTCTCAGCGTCTACTAATCGATGGAATATCTTAATCAAGCATGTTACTAATTTAACTTTAAAGCCCTTATCCGAAACACGCTGGTCAAGTAGAATGATGCCATAAAGCCTCTCCTCTCTATAAATATTTACCAGAAGTTTTTGACGCATTATTTGAAATTTGCAATGACCACACAAGAGTCGACGAACAATCTAAATACCAAGCAAAATGTCTGGGAGAAAAAATTTCTACATTTACATTTATTTGCTCCGTTAAAGTGTGGTATGATATTTTAAATCAAGTAAATTTTGTGAGTAAAATGCTTCAATCTCAAATTACAAATTTGCCACTTGCTTTGGATGCATTAAACAAACTAAATACATTTTAACTAATTATCGATCTGATGCTAGTTTTGCAGTAATTGTTGAAAGTTCCAAATTAATTGCAGAAAAGTTTGACATAGAAACTGAATTTCGTAGTGCGAGGCCATTAAGACGACGTAAAAAATCTACTCAATTTGATTATGAACATGAAGATCAACCTATAGTAAATCCTGAAAATTCATTCAAAGTAAATTTTTATTTCTGTATAATAGATCAAACTTTAATTTCGTTACAAGACAGATTTTCTTTATTAAAAGAATTCATTCCAATTTTTATATTCATTAGATAATTCACAAAATAAAGATACCTATTATCTTGTTGCAAAAAATTACAAGCGAAATTAACTCATGAAAATCAGTCCGATATTGACGCATATGATTTACTTGAAGAAATTTTACAATGTCAAGTATTTATTACGAATTCAAAAAAAAAATATATTCCAAATAATTCAGTATATTTATACAAATGATTTAGTAGGAGTTTTTCCAAATTTTACTGTAGCACTCCGTATTCTTTTATCATTACCTGTGTCAGTTGCGTCCGCGGAGCGGGCTTCTTCGAAATTAAAAATCATAAAGAGTTATTTACGCTCCACAATGGCGCAAAATAGATTATCAGATAAATTCAATTAAGTCTGACATACTGGATGAACTTGATATTCATGATATTATCCAAACTTTTTCTTTGCTAAAAGCTTGGAAAGTAAACTTTATTTAATGACTTATTTACATTGTTTGTATCTAATTTACCGTATAATATGTATTATGTTTATATTATAAATATTATATTTTTCATTTATTATTGTTGTTTATCTGTTTTCTTGTGTTTGTAATTTTGTATTTTAAATAAAAGAGTTTACACAGACTATTTCAATCTTTGTGTGTTTTTTATTTCAATGCGTTAAGAATATAACAAAAACAGTCATTTAAATGTCCCTAAACATAAACCTAAAAATTATAGCATTTCAAATTAATTATTCATTATTTTTTATTCATGTCGTATTACTTAAAAATGCTACTAGAGAATTAAAAATTAAAGTGTCCGAACCTATAGTTGTTGGGGCTCTTATCACCTAGGCATGCAAAATATTTATAATATTAGTTTTTGATACAAATGTTTTTAATTAATGGGGCGCCATCAAACATTTTGACACAAGCGCCGCATGCTCCTGGCGCGCCCCTGCTGTCAGCACTTTCGTTTGTAATATTATTCTGTGACCAAAATATTCTCCGTTATAGAAGAAAATGCACTTATGCCTAATCAAATAAATAAGTAGTGATATAGGGCAGATTCTGATCCACTTTTGTCAAGGTCACGTCCCCTTTCGGGGGGAAATTATATTTGCAATCTAACATGCAGGAGCCCGCTTTGTATGAAAATTAAATCTGATCATGTTTACAAGGTTTGCGTATCATTAAATGCAATAGGGTTAACATAAATTGGTAAACATTGATCAACAGTATATATAGATAAATAATGTAAAGTTAAAAATAATAACAAAACAAAACCGTGGGTTTAGCTCAATGACACATTTATCACTTAATTCAGCATTTTCTCGTGCAGATATTACTTATTAATTAATGCAAAATGTTTCAAACAAACCATATACATGAAATTTGATTAACGTTTTGTGTATATGAACTTATGCAAATTATATTTCTTACAGGATACACTTCACTTAAATTTTAAAAATTTAAACTGTATAGTAGACACTTGTATGAGAACTGTATTTATCTTATAAGAGAAAAATATTTTTATTGAATAAAACAACTAAACTGTACTTGAAAACTGATAAATAGTTTTCAATGTCCCAACTATTTACACAAAAACTCAAGATAAGGATTATATTTCCAATAATATATAAGGGTATCACTGGAATTAAATAGATCTTATTTTTAATTTTATGCTCCAATTGAGTAATATGTTTAAAATTGCACAGTGGCTGCTTTATTTTGAGGTAGGAATTTATATGTTACGTATATGAGTATATCAATCTAAGTCGAACTACCAGATGTTTTCAATTTTATCCTTAACGCACAAGTTGAACTGCCACTTAAATTTTTTATACACATTTTTAGCTGTAGTAAAATTTTTAGGATAATGAGAATATTTTACGATAAATAATAAAAACGATTTAACATTTTATTTTATGTATGTTATAAACAAATCTAATCCTGAAAATAAGTTACCACAACATGCGCAACAAACTACTGTAACCACGAAAAGTTATATATATATATATATATATATATATATATATATATATATATATATATATATATATATATATATATATATATATATATATATAACATGATTGATTAGTGCGATAAAGTTCAGTATCTTCTATGTCCTTCAAGTATTGAACCAAACGTTACGGGAGATTATAGTCATCATTAAGCTTTATATTTTAAAATTAGTTACAATGTTACAGGGTGTTCCATAACGCCTGCCATAAAGTTAAATTTTTTGAACAAAACTGTCAGTTTTGACAAATAAATCATGGCCAACTCATAATTGGCAAACATTTAGACAATAATACTTTGCATATAAAATGAAAATATCTCAAAACTAGTAATTTTGGCATAGGGAATGCTTAACAAAAATATAAGTAAAACAATAGTACTTTTCGATAGTGATATAAAATAAAAGTTGATCCATTTCAAAAAATTGATGTTTTGACTCACCCTGTAATCAATTTAACGAATATTCACAAACTCAATCATTTTTATAAAATTTGACAATTATTAAAAAGCTACGGCTGCAACAGATCATTGTTCTTGTAGCCCTTTGAAATTATACAGGGCGGTGAACTTGTTACGATTTTCATGGAAAAGTGGTTATAACTTTTTTAATACCCTGTATAACATATTACAAGTATATATTTTTGTAATGAGGAAGTGAAGCAGATTTCAAATTTAAATTAAAATATAGGGCGTTTCGTTTAAAAAAATTTAACTTTGGAGGAAGGACATAGAAGATACTGAACTTTATCGCACTAATCAATCACCCTATATATATATATATATATATATATATATATATATATATATATATATATATATATTCAGCTCAGCTCAGCGGTAAAGATGTCAGATTTGTAACTGAAAGGCAGGAAAGTTCGAATCTGAGAGTAGTCAAGTGACTAGGAAAAAATCATAACATATGAAGTGCGAAAACAGTCCTCAGGTCTAATCCTGATGACAGAAGCAAAGTCTGATTCCGAAACGACGTACTCAAAAAATAAAAACTATGGAATTAGGCTGATCAACTGAACTAAAATTGAATAACCACTTAACACAAATTAAAAAATAAGTAAATAAGCTTAAACGTCTAAATTTTCAAGAGTATGTATCAGATTTTGTGTATCACGTATATTTTGGCGCACTTTTGCTGAGGAATCGTTGCCTTCAGCCAATTCCTCCATTAGCCTCTCCACTTTAACCACTCTAAATGCTTATGTTTATGTAACTATCCAAAATGTTCCGAGTTGTATGGTCGTAGGTTTGATGTATTAAACCCTGGGATTCGCACCATTCTTCCCTGATCACTGCAAATTCTATCCCCCATATTGCAGTGAAGGTGGTACTACCTGCTGCCGTTGCTGATAGAGGTGGTGATGTTGCAAAAGTTGTTAAAGAAGAAATTCTAGAAAAAATAATAGGGTAAAATCGTAAAGTATTTATTAATAAGTAAATTATTAGGAAAAACTGTAAATTATTTAAGGTATACTTACTTTTCAAAGAATCTGCTAAAATCTTTATCCACATCACAACGTAATGAACTAAGCGTGTGAAAGTAATCCGAAAGGATGATAAGTAACAGGTGTAAATGTCAATCACCCCAACAAAGTCAAAGTTCATAAAATTGAAATATGCATAAACGAAGAATATAGCTTTCGGGCCATTCACCCTAATTTTGAGCAAGTCAATAATATTTGCGGAGGGGTCAAGTTTTCCTTAAAGGGATTCCGGTTGGGCATTATATGAAGTTTACATTTAATAGCTATGTCCATTTAGAGGAAGTCTTTCCCCTTACGTTAAAAGTTCCTTACTTTATATACGGTAGTGAATGTTAGAAATAATAATGAGCATTGCTACCTGTGGGCTGCTGTTTCGGCATTATATCCCGTGCAAGATAATACGGATAGTTTACAGTTATCCTCATTTTAGATGTTTTAAATCCCCCAATCAAATAAATTATGCAAAAATTTGAAAAATTAAACAACTCTGCATTTATATTAAGTGAAAAACAAGATAGCGGTAGGGAGCCTATAAATCATTTTAGTACTTTCTACTAATTATCATGCTGCTGGTTATATTGCAGTTGTTATTAACACAAAAAATAGCACTATTTATCATTTCGAATGGATTAAAAATGTCAGCTCTTTTTCTAAACAACTATCGAATAAGGAGCACAAGACATTTATTTGTTGCCCATACTTAAACCATTTTTCTTCAGATTACCTTCTACAAAAACATGTCACTCACTATCGTTAGCTTAATGGATACTCTCTGGTGCCTACCGAAGCAGAAATGTTTTGCAGTTCAAAAATTTCGCATTCAGGTAAAAAGTGCTATTTGTAATTTAATCGGATTTAGAAAGCACTTTAGAAAAGTACAAATTTAACATGCATCAAAGTAATGCTCTATTTTACTCCTAACACATACCATTCAGCTTGCTTATATTTTAAGTGTTCATACAATTATTCTTTATCTGGATTTACGCTTTATAGAGGAAATGATTGGGTCCAAGAGCTGCAAGGTATTGCACATTGGACCATCGAAATAATCAATTCTATGGATACTTTAGATCCCACTCAGGTTGAACACTTTGAAAGCGTCACGATTTGTCACACTTGCGGGAAACCATTTGCTGATTGTGGTGCAAAATAGACCACTAACCATTTTACACAAGAATTTCGGTGAGCATCACATCAGAAATATAACCTAAACAATGCACATTCTCATTTCTGCCTGAAGTATTTCATAATTTATCAAGTTATGATTCATATGTCACAATTAGGGAATTGGCTACTGTTTCCGGTTTGATTTGACTGCTGCTATAAACAAAGAAAGAAATATTTCTTTTACGAAAGTAATAGAACGCACTAAAATTAAGTGACTTTCAGATTTATTGAAAGCTATCAAACTATTTGGAAAATGGTAAAAGTATTATTACCAGAGTTAATTATAACAACGATCAAGCAAAGGTATGTTTCCCTATGAGTATATTAATACCTGGGATAAATTAAGACCAGCCTTCCTCCCGAAGAAGAATTTGCAGTCACCTTAATAATGAAGGAATCCATGATGTGAGCTTTGCGCATGCGGGTAACGTTTGGAATAAATTTAACATTAAATCGTTACCTGAATACTCAGATGTGTATCTAAGAACGGATGTTCTACATTTAGCTAACATTTTTGAAAATTTTCGACAAACTTGTTTAAATACTTACAAACTGGATCCTCTGCCCTATTATACAGCTATGCTTTGCTTAAAATTACGCAAGTAAAATTATAAATATTTACGATGTAAATAACTTATGTGGAGCCGCCATGTCAGGATTTTTTCCATTTGGTAACTTCTTTTGGGGATAAAGCTAACTTTGCAACTTTGGATTTAATAAACCATTCCGACATCCAGATATTGGTTATTTAATCGACTGCGATTTTTACTTTCACCTAGAATTACACGAGGGTCACAGAGATGTTCCATTAGCACCCGAATATACGATTCCACCCGTACCTGATTCAAATTCCAAAATTCAAAAATTATTGGTTACGTTGCATAAAAACGTAATTACGGAATTCATTGCAGAAATTTGAAAGTATATTTAAAATATGGATTGATTTTGGTAAAAGTAAACCGTATATTATGTTTTAAACAGTCCCCGTGATTAAACAATGTATCGACTTAAATACCACCATGCGTCATTAATCTCAAGATGAACGTGACAAATTTTTTTATAAATTAATGATTAATAGTGTTTTTGGGAAACTGATAGAAAAAGTACGTAAATATAAGGACATACGCTTCATAACGAAATGGGATGGTCGCTGTGGTGCCCATGCTTTCATATCGAAACCAAATTTTCGTATTTGTACAATATTTGACAATGATATCTTTATCGTTCGAATGAATAAGCTAGAAGTGTATTTAAATAAACCTGTATATGCAGGATTCAGTGTTTTAGATGATTCAAAAACTTTTTTATACAATTTTCATTATGGTTACCGCTAAGTTGCCTATGAACGCTAAGCTATTGTACAAGGATACAGATGGCCGCACATTCCCCTTTTCAGTTCCTGGTGTCTATGAAATTATCAAACAAAACATTAAGAAATTCTATACGTCGGATTATAATCCTGACAATATGTTCGGAATTTCATTAGCAAATAAAAAAGTTCCCGGCATAAGAAAAGATGAAAATCATGGGAAAATTATACTAGAATTTGTGGGCCTTCGGGCAAAAATGTATGCTTACACTGTTGATGAAAAAGGGTTTACCCAAGCACATCACGATAAATGATTATAAACATGTTTTGTTTGATGGTAAGGGAATAATGCGATATCAATATCTGGTAAGGTCAAAGAAACATGATGTATTTACAATCAAACAGAATAAGGCAATCCTTAATCCTTACGATGACAAACCATTAGTAAATTTTAATCTCACTGATACTAGACCTTGGGGATATGACTACATAACATCTTATACCTCTTCTGTTTCAGAAAACAATGTTATCATTATGGCAGTTTCGAAAACAAATTACAGGAAGAACTACGGTACAGTAGTGATAATATCTACAGAAAGTACCTAAAACGCTCTTTTATGGGAAAGTCCTCCCCTGAAAGTTATTTATTTGTACTGAATATATTACAACATATTGTGTGAATGGAGTTATTATTTGATAAAAATTAACGTAGATAATACCATTAAAAGTTTTATGAAATTGTGTACTGATGAAAGTTACAATTCATTATCTGTTAATGAAGCAGATAGGATCGTAGACGATATAAATTTACTTGGTGACATACCGCTTAAAATATACGTATACAATTTATTATGAGGTGATGATGCATGGTGTATTTCGGCAAATATTAAATCTAGCTTAGAAAATTTTAATTCTGCTTATGAAGACACTATTGGTTAAATTGGTTAAATATACTTCTTTTAATTTAAATATCGAATTTTAAACCTAAAAGAAAGATTCGAATTATAACGAGATTGAACAAAACCGAGCTAACTTGCCATGTGTATGTAAGTAACATTTTTTTAAAAATTCTCATCTAGAAATGGTGTTTTACACCGAGAAGACGTTAAGCCGTTAACCTTAGGAAGAAGGCATTCTACATTATTTTCTTATCAAATTTTTGATTGTAATCGAAATGTTAAGCAGATGTATTTCAATAAAGCGTGTTTAGTAATATGTAATTATCCAATGGCACCATCTAGAGGTAATTCAGCAAAGTTACAGATATCTATAAAATACATGAATTTACAGCTAACCAGAAACCACACATAGATGGCACTAGTTTTAGATAAAGAAATAATTCAATCCATTGTGAATTAAAACGAACATGGTAACGGCAATAAATCCAGAAAATTCAAATAATTAAGGTAGAGAAATAAGGAACGACTAATCCTTAAATAACAATCCTAAATATCAAGTCACATATACCTATTTAGTCTTGTTCTTTTCCAAACAGTAATAAGAGAAAATTATAAAATCGATCCGAAAAGATACGATATCGATTTTTGCACGTTACAATCTTGCTCAAATAATATAATTAGATTCGTACTATCACGAATTAATTGCTTTGAAATTTTACTGTAATTTTGACCCAAATAGAAACAGTCAATATCATTATGCCTACCCATAGACAAATATGCCCTTATGCTATTTTGCTTTGCACAAGCGATATCATCAAAGACAAGAATAGAGTTCGGTTTCGCTCAATTAGGTTCAATCAAATTTTGATTATCACTGAAGATAAAGTAACCTATATCCTTCAATGGAAGTAAGCTTTCCTGTAAACGTTTGTACTTGTTTTGATTCAGTGACTTAGCATATACGTACACAGGTTTAAATTTCAAACCATTTTTCTCAGTAAGCAGACTGATCTTTGTGTACCACATTTAGAGGGACCGCATATAATACCACGTATACTATTAGGAAGTAAATCACCATGTTTTGGAGTACTGGACTTCTCATCTGTGTCACCGTTATGAACTGGAAGTTTTTGTTTCTCAGCAATTACTTTTATCGTTAGTGGATGAAATGAAACTAAACGAATAATTGCATCTTCATTTATATATTAGACATACAGAGTGTGTATTACAATAATTATCATTTTCTCACTTCTCCACTGAGTAAGTCGCATTGCACAATAGCATTTTGAAGAATAAGGCCATAGACAACGATTCCATTATTAAAAGGTTTTAGGTATTTCATTTCCAATTTGATGTCTAATGTTTAGTTTTTTAAGAATTCATTTCATTTGGCGCAGTCCAATACAAATTCTGAACAAGATTTGAATTCGGAATAAAATAAAATAAAAATTCACCATAGTAATCACATTGGAATTAAAAAAAAATTGTGATAAGCAGGTTAGCAATCAGAAGTTCAAATGTATTGCTTCATATAGATAATATTCAGAATTCAGATGTACTTCAAAGTTTCTGATGTTAATTAGAACAAAATTTCATGCCCTTGCCGACTTTTTGTACCAGTTACCTTGTTGGAATGAATCCTACGTAGTTTTTCCAGTTGCGTTGAAGATTTTATTGGCTATGTGTCTGGAGGTTGCTTGTTTTAAAGCAGATAATTCATATAACTCCCATTGGCGAGTGGGATTAAGTATTAAATTATATTTAAGGTTATGGTTGCATCAACGTCACCATAGTAGCAGTTTGTATCGCTTCTAGATTGAACTAAATTCAACTCCTGACGCATATTCACAATGGTAATCCTCCATTATTCCAAATATGTGGTTCAATGGTATGCATACTGTAAAAGATTTTGCTCATCCAATTCTACTTGTTATGGCTCTTCATTCTTTGGTGACCACCCCAAATGGTTTAGTGCTTCGCTATTGCTTGCTATATAAGAAATATATCCCTTAAAGTATAGATGTTATGCCTGCATTTCTGCAAACGTCCAAACGTCTCTGACCACCTAACTCATAACGAATTCCTTCGACAAGAAGTTGTGAAAATTATTGGTTCAGTTGCATGATTTGTTATCATCTTTTTTGAGCTCAAGCTTTCCTTCTATGTACAGAAAATTATCGTAAGTAGTCCTAATAAGAGCTTGATTTTAAATTAAGTTGCGTATTTCTTCAGAAGGTCCATATTTAGAAAATCCATTCGGAAGATAAGTGTAAATATCCGATTATTTACAGTATCGTCAAAATATACGTTCTGAAAGACGTTTAATGTTGCGGACATTGTTGGTGAGAACTTCTAAATCAATTGACGTTAAAAAGTATTTATCTGCAGATTTTACACACAATGAAGGTTGTTGACTTATGTTCTTTTAGTTATAAGCGTACTGTAAATGGTTCGCTTTCAATAAAGTATTAATTCGCCATTTTAATTAGCCAAATTAATTGTTATTTTACTAACTACGGGGGAGTTTACTTCTAAATATTGAATACTTTTTGGAGTTTGATCTAGAGGATAACCCGGTGAAACTAAAACATCAATCTCATATAATACTTTTGCAGGTTTGCAGATCCTTTTATAATATTGCCCTCTACCGTAGATTAGAGTGCTAAAGTATTTTGATTTCTAACGCAGACGTATGTAGAATATTTGGTTCTAAAATTTTAGACTCAAACTCTAGCATGCGATCAACGCTATTTTCTTAAAAGTCGTTTTCAAATGAACGGTTTATATCACATTTTAGTGTATTGTTGTTTGCTCTAATTATAAACGTTTTTGTGGGTATTTTAGGGTTCAGATAATCGCTAATTTCATCTAACTCATATGCACCGTATGGTAAATTAATCACTTACAAATGAGATGGATTTGTTCTAAAATAAAATCTATTGTTGCCTGTATATATGTTGCAACCGTAAAATCCAACCAATCCGATAACGCATTTCTTCCTCAAATCCAGTTCTATCGGTGGACAGAAATTGCAGCTAGCTGTGTTACCAACACCTCCTAAACTGAATGTTGTTGAAATAACTTGGAAAATTTGACGTTATATCAAATATTTATTAAAAAATTGCAGACATAGGTGTTTGTCAATAATTGTATTAAATTCTTGATCTTGGTTGTAGTTATAATATATTTTACACCCCGAAAGTAGTGAATCACACCGATTGGTGGTCTAAGGTTACCGAGTCTATCGTAATACCATACTGTTTTAGCTCACTTTTTGTAGCACATCTAATACGTTTTGGCTGTCTAGGTTAGCATTTTCAGATTTATTCTTTCATGGTAATTTAGGCATTCTATCTCTCATAAAGATATCCTGAAAGTAGGTTACATTTTTGGTGTATTTCTTTAAGCTAACGTTTGTTAACGGCCTTTCGGTTGACCTATTCAGTTTTCAGGAAACGGTTGAAGTATAACTCACCGCCTCCAGATTCGTATGGGTTTGAGATTAAATGCACCACTTTTGATGGAGCCTATACCGATAGATTGCATCATGCGATTCTTTGACATTTTTAGCTTCATTCACTGGTTTTGTAATTCCTCATGCACCACCAGCTAAAGCACCGACTGCTGATAATCCTGCGAATAACGGAATAAGAAATGGTAAAACTCTCCTTGTTTAGGTAAGGGAATTACTCTAGAAACTTTAATGCTTTTTTTCTCCTAAAGTGTTTACCACACGTTTTGTTTTTAAAAGCGCCGAATTTATTGTGTCTGTAAAATTTCCGTTAGCTTTAATTTTTAGCTATTAGTTTTAGTAAATACAGTGAATTTCCACCATTCATAACGATTTCTCCTTCTGATTGGATCGATGTATGCACCCCATTCCTAATTTTCTTTTGCTTTCATAGTGGTACCGACTGCTAAAACTGTAGTTCGTTCACCTAATGTTCTGGCTGACTATTTAAAGCGTTCCCAAGATTTTTGTAATTCGCTTTAACCCTACTTTCTAAATCTCGAATCACTGTAATTGATATCATGAAGCTTGCATTGATCATCTAATTGACTAATACCAGGGTTATCACGTGCGAGTCGTTTATCTAAATTTGTATCATAGCCACAAGACAAGACAAGGATAAGGCAAACGCAATTCAACCGCAAGTTTATTGATTAGAGTATTCACTAAACCACATGCACTCTTTCGCTTCTTAGTTTACCTAGATTGGACACAGTAAGGTATTTATACTGAAATCGAGATCACAAAAATAAGCCATAGTTGTTAATTTTTGTTTATTCAGTAAAATGCTATACATTAGATAATGCAGGACGATAATACAATATTTCCATTAAGCATACAGTGTTATGTGAATTAATATTATACTTATCATTTATAACATCTTCAAAGTCTTTATAAATGTCATCATCACTGCCATGGAATTATTTCTCATGAAAACCACGGTAGTTAACAACCTTTCATAGAAACACACCAGATTGTAAGATTCAAGAAATGCCAACCTACAGCTTAATATATGCCTTAAATTGAATAGTTCTTCTACACTGTGAGCATCTAGTGCACAAGAACAGCAGCTGTAGTCTTCTATCATAACAGTTTTTAAAATTCTGTCATGTCGTTTAGTCAATTCCCGATTGTAATAAATACCAAGATTGGTAGATAGAGATCACTATGTTGATTATAGATTATATATTCTTCTTTGTTTACATTCGACCAATTCTATTTTCAATTTTTGGGATCGGAAAAATTGTAACTCTACATACGTACGTCATCTTAGAAGTACATTTTATTCGACCACACTATTGCTGTGATCGCAGTCCCACACTCCATGCGCACTACTGGTGCAAGGTTGAAGTGTGCACTGTATCAATGTGTGTATTGTGGATGATGAGTGTCGTTCGACAATTTATAATAAACACAATCGATGATGTATTTATTGGCTGCTTGTTTGTACACTTCTGATAGATTATTTTTATGTTGAAATGATGGCCAGTCAGTGCTAGAATCACAACCTTCATCCTGTTTCTCTTCATCTTTATTTTTACTATTACTCCTACTACTATTACTATTTTGACAATACAAACAGCACAATGTCAAATTATTATTCATATTGTTACAGTACCTAAGTGGGATATCCATATATAACGGTGAACTTCTGAGTCTTGGTCTTTCCACAAATGATTTTATTTATTCATAATTAGATAACGACTTTACTTGCTCACAACTTCACTATGCCTAAACACTGTTTAAGAAATGATTCTGGTTAATTTACATGTGGTGGGTATATGGCACTACTATTAAAACAAAATGTTACGTTTGTTGTTTTTCCAGCTGCACCTAAACTACTTATCTACACGTCCCCTGTGTTTAGCAGCGTTTTAAATCCTTCTATGCCGATCTTTTTGAAATACTCAAAAAAGCGCTGTGGTAATACACATTTAAAATCAGCTGTTTCCATCACTATACGTTCAACATGATTAGTATTAATTACAGTAACGTCTATCACTGTATACTTTTTATATATGTCGAGGTCACACACATTTTTAAAGCGTTTGGAGTAGGTTCTTCGATTTAAGATTGCTAATTCTATGTTTAATAATAACAGGATGATAACTTACTGATTTCAATACACCACAGCGGTTTATATAAAAAGAATCTGTCCTTGACTTGAGTACCTACCAGAACATGTTTCAACGTCTCAAATATTCATTTGGCCTACTGTTTAGGATAGACGACAACCTAACTTATTTCTAGTGGAGATATAAATCTCATGCCACAACATCTTCATTACCGATATGTACCTATAATGGGCATAATCAAGCCTGTATCTGTCACAGCAGTTGTTTGTTTCAAACAAAGTGTCATAGTAGCACAAAAGTGAGGCTTATGGAACAACGAGCCGTAATTAAATATCCCTAAAAGGGTTTGACCCTTCAAAATTCATGAAGACTTGGTAAACACTTTAGGGGAGTGTGCCGCTAATCACGGTTTTGTGAAAGGATGGTGACGTCAATTTAAATTTGGAAGAACAGCTTGCGAAATGAGCATGCTGGTGGTCAACCGATAACTATTACAATTACGATTTACAATTATGATCTAGTACTGCAAGGCAGAAGAGTCACTGTGAATGCAATAATAGAGGAAACTACCCTTTCGTATCACTCCGTGCATAACTTACTACGAGAACACTTGAACATGAAAAAGTTATCCGCAAGGTAGGTCTCACGAATGTTGACCGAAACTCGAAAACGATGCCGAGTTATGATTTGTAAACGGCCTCTGACGCAATATAGGCAACATCCGTAGAGCTTTTTGGATAGATTTGTAACGATGGACAGATAATGGGTCCACCACTATGATATAGTAAAGAAAATGTAAAATATTCAGTGGCAGCACCGTGGGTCTCTACCTCCTTGAAAGTTCAAGTCTCAGACGTTAGTCCGAAAAGTAATGGCATTAATTTTCTTTACAAGGAGTAATTCTCATTGACTTTTTACAAACAGCAGCTACAATAACATGCAACTATTGCGCTAGCTCAATATCAAAATTACGCGTAGCTGTCAAAGAGAAACGTAGAGGCAAAGCAAGGCGCGGTGTGCTCTATCACCAGGACAATGTGCAGCTGCACTTCTGGTGTTACTATGGCTTCCATGGATAACGCAGCTTTCGAATTTCTTGAACACCCGCCATATTCGCATGTATGTACGTGTGTGTCTGTGTTTGTAAACAACAGGAAATAAAGTCAACATCTAGAGTTGATTAAAATTGATTTGTTTATCTTTAAAACTAAAGACAAAATATATATTGTAATTTCGAAAAATTTAGCATATATATATATATATATATATATATATATATATATATATATATATATATATATATATATATATATAATTTAATTTGGATAGTGTGTTTCGTTTTCCAATGAGTTACGATTTAAAAAAAATATCTGTTTAATCTGTTTAATATAGTCTCGTTTAATATTCTATGTTATCAATATTTTACTCAGTTTAAATTAATGACACTAAATGGCGTCAAGTGGAATACAGCCAAATAAAAAGGAAAAATGGTGAAAATGTTAAAGTGCGCAGTTTAGATACTGAATCCCGCACTGTTGAATCGTAGTTTATTACTGCTGAAATAACACAAGATTTAAATAAATTCCATACTTTGATTCCGGCTTTAAATACTGATATTCCCCAACAAGTAGCCAACATAAGTTTAAATTTACCACAAACATGTAAAGAACCAGCGTCCTGTACATATGTGTTTTAGAATAAATTAGGTGCGGACCATCCTGTATGTAAGATTTCCTAAGTTTACGCGATATTGCACAACAAATAATTTATTCATCACCGCTGACGTGTATTTCTAAGAAACCGTAAGTTTCTGCACGTCAGAACGATTTTAACCAATCGCATAACGGCATCCCCCGCACGGTAGCCGCGAAACCGCCCACAGATGCACCTTTATAAACTCGCGACGCGCATAATAAAAGGGAGATGAATCTCAGTAGATTCAAGTCAAGCCGTTCCAGAAACCAGTAGCCGCAGCCGCTCCGTTTGCTTAGTGTAAGCACCGACCAGTTGTTCACCGACGAAGAGTCCTTCGCGATCTGGCGATAACGCGCATCACGACGCACCGGGCAACCTAAAGTTCAATTCTGTACTGCTATTGATAGACACGTAAGTTGTAAAGTTATACAATCTCACAATTACACTCAAACACTACAGACCGTAAAATTCCGGGCTGAGCTCCAGGAGTTATACCACATACACCTAGAGTAACGCAGGGTAACCCCGACGGAACTCGCCAATACAAAGTACACTAACACCTAGAGTAGCACGAAGGGTAGATCCCATCGTCACTGCCACCACAAAGTACACCTAGAGGAACGCAGGGTAGCCCCGACGTATCTTACAAAGTACCTGAGGGTGAAGGGTTGTTACAGGGCTGTAAAGACCTACGACCTTTCTCTTAGTATATCCAGTAAAGACAGGCCATCGCCTACGTCTTCTGTGCATTACTGAAATCCCGCTCGAAACTTATACACTACCTACAGACAAAACACAATAGCCGTACACGGTGTCTTAAATCGCAGAAGAGTACCTCCATAACCTGTTGTATAAGTTTGTAAATAAATTAGAGAGTACGTAGATTTTTCTATCTTTACGTAAACCGATTAGAGTAGTTTTAATATTAAGTATTTTGTTCCCTTGATTAATTATAAATAATTAAACTTAGTATAGAGATCGGTAATTAATTTAATTAGATAAATAATCTAATTGCCAAAATTAAACCGGCAATAATTAAAGAAAGACCGTCCCGAGATCTCGCGTTTGCAGACGCGCATTCGCGTGTATTATTTCCCGAGGAGTAGGACATTTTTGCTTCAGCGCTCCAGAGTTACTAACATATAAGCATGATATCGATTTTCTCAACGATTCGAGTTCATTGCGCTGGCGCTCCGATCAACCACTGCATCAAGGATAACGCTCGCGCTACTGTACATGCAGGACCGTAACCTAAACTTTGCCTCTTAGGTAAGGAATAGATTAAAAAGACTGTCTTTTGTTCACAGAAGCGACGTCGCACCCAGTGACGCCAGGACCCGGACCAGGGAGTCCTTACATACATATTTTGTTAGTTACCGTTTATTTTATTTATTGTAAATATTTGTTTAATATACATGTTAAAAATGCTTTACGGATTTTATTTAAGGTTACAGTGTTAAGCCCATCCAGTACTTACTACGAACCACACCCCATTTATAAAATAAACCCGATTGAGCAAAACCGAGGCAAAATAAAACCGCGTTGGGTTACCAAACCAGAAGGGCGCATTATAAATAAAAGTAGGGGAGCATTACAAATATAGGTACTTAATATTAAAATCAAAGCTTATTAGTAGTACATCGACACTACTTTGACTTAAAAACTTCCTCGCTCCAGTTCGTTTCATATCCCTTCTCAAAGGGGTACCTAGTTCACCGGCTTTATATTTAGGATAACATGATGTGCCTAAACCTTTCGCGTACAGGTTATTCCACACTTCCAAAATGTTTTCATCGTTTACAGACGCAGGGGCCATGTTTATACTTGAATGAGGGCTAGTGTTGTAAGCAGCTACAAGTTTTTGGAGAACATCAATATACCTGTAGGAATTTTTGTAGGTGAAATAGCGCCACATCTTTGTCTTCAATGTTTTATTAAATCTTTCAACTACAGATGCGTTTACATCAGGGTTATTTGTTACATAGAAATTGATACTTTGTTTCTTGAAAAAGTTTTGTACACTGACCGCCACAAACTCCTTGCCTTTGTCCGTCTGTAGATTTGCCGGTGTATTATCGTTTTCTCTTAAAAATATCGGTGAATGTTTCAATTACAAATGCTGCTGTCTTTGTTTTAAGAACTCTCGCCCAGGCTCTCTTGCTAAACACATCAATAACCGTTAGTATGTAGTTGTATCCACCATTGTGTTTACTTAAAGTGCGCATATAGCAAAGAGCCGCTTGCCACAGCTCGTAAATGTTGCTCACAATATATTTATTTCGCGGAAATTTTATTCTGGCAAGTTTATGAACCGTGTAAGCCTCCTGAGCCTGCAGCAATTTTTTCACTTCACGATATCTACCCTTTACAGCATTAACTAAAGGTTTTATACCTGCAAACCCTGCTGGATGCTCTGGATCATAGTAAACAGCATCCATGTTTTGTTCTCCACGTATCCCAATCTAGTGAAAGTCTTCTTCTTCGAAAGGATCTTCGCCGGGTTTCCCTCGATTCACTATCGGCATCGTAACTCTCGCTTATAGCTGTGAGGCTGGGTTCAATGTTAGGTGATACAGTAGCATCACGTCTTCAAATATTTCCGATAAACTCTCGTGGTATATTTATTTCTTTAATATACGTCGCAAACTGTCGCCAGCCATGTGGGTTTGTAGTTTCTCGTTGTCTTAACGTTTCGTGAACCGGATCGATAATGTTGGAATGATGGATGATCTCACCTTTTATGGTGACGGTACTCCTTTTATCCCAAAATTCATCACCGCCCGTATTCAGTATATGGAATAAATCAGTGCCTTTCTTCCTGTATGAAACAGGCAGTGTTGATAATATCTCGTCGTCTACCAGACCGTTGCGTTTCGGCGAATCCTCATATCATCATAATCACCTCTGATTGCCGTACTAGCGGGTTGACGTAAGTATTTGTAAAAATGTAGATATCTTTGAAAAACCTGATTGTACTGCTGCCATTTGTCATGGTCAGTCATTTTGGTTTTTCATACTTTATGCATGCCGTTACTCAACTGCGTTATTATGCTGTTTTGTGTGACATACGGCGCTTGCAGACGCTGTACAAAATCCATAGGTGGAATAACCATCTTCTTCAGAATGTGGTCCATAGTTATTGAAACAAATTACCCATAATTCCTCCAAGTAATGGCCCTAGTAGGAGCGGTAGCAACGCGCCGCCGTTCTGTACGAGAAACAGTTTCGTCTTTTTTACAAATTGACCTCTCTGGGTCTGCCGCCTTAAAGTGTGTTTATATTGAGAGCGTCGCTGCTTCTGATCAGCTGACACTCATAAATGCATTCCACCTGCTCACTATTCAGGCATCTCATTAAAGCGTCACGTTCACTTTTATTTAATCTGGCTAATGCGTACAGGATGTCATTGTTTTCGATTAAAGCGTCAACCATCATATGTGATGTAATTTTTATGACCGTGAGGCTTAAACCCTTTATCGCTATACATACTTGGAAAATACCCTGAGGGCCAAATATGTTTGTTATATAGCGTAACACATCCGGTGTATTCTGTTTTAAATCGAACAATAGATATCCGTGCGGATTAGAAGTAGCATCTTGGTACGCAGTCTCTAAAAATTTAGGGTTGTCAGGTGAAATCTGCCTTGCTAAATGCTGTATCTGTGCCCTGCCACGTGGGTTCTTAAACAAGATTATGTAATGAGCGTTGAGAGAGATATCTCATTGTCCACGTCCTTGATGAAATATGTTTTGCGTTAAGAAAAATACGCTTAGATTTCTATGATGACAACCATTTGTAAAAATATTAACCACCGAACCGCTAGGCTCACGCATTAGATCGTCAATTATTATTAAAACCGGTTTTTCACGGTCAAACTGTTCCGTATCAGGTAATCCTTCAGATGGAGATTTGCACTGCATACTGATGATTGATGATGTGAATGAGCATACCGAATATTATAAAGATGCAGAAATCCTTACAAAAACCCGCAAATTAATTATAAAAATTATCCGTTTATGTTACAGAAATGCTCCGGTGCAGTTAAAATTAATTATTTCCTTCTTCCGTAATTAAGAAATCGTTTTAGATTTCAACACAAGAACCCCACTATATCGATCCTGTCTCAAAAGACCGCAATAGCTATACACTGACACTTACTCGGGCGTATGCCCAGCTTAAACAAGTATTTCCTATTACACAAAATCCTTCTCTTTGCTTTTGGGGGTATGACTGAAAAGTACTGATATTTCCTCCGGAAATTATCCCCTAACGCGTATGCCTATAGAGGTATTCCCGCACCTTGCTTGTCTTAAAGGCGTATGCTTGTTTATTCAAGCATCCATCTAATTAACCAATGGAGCATACGCCCGTTCGGCTAATTAAACGTTTCCTAACAAAAACACCTGAACACATACACGACCGAACTGGAAACCTAGTAAAATCTGCAGATACTAGATCAATTTTGCTCCAGATTATCCTGTTAAAACCGTTATAAATCCTGTCGACCTGCAATCAATACAGGCAGTTTGTGTTCGTATCCAGAATAGTTTCGTATAATTTTCCATTAAGCGATAAAAATAAATCGAATAGAAAATAACATATAAACTTCTCTAATCCATATTTTAATAAATCGAGATTATCACATTCGTAAAAGTGTTGAAAGAAAACACCACCACCTGTAATATTAATTTCATCCATACACGAATGTACGAGCTTTTTCATGCTTCATCTTTTTGCATTATTAAAAGTAATTAGTGCAAAACCCTGAAGAGCCAGATTGCTAGACAAATAAAATAAATATTCGTAATTCATTTAAAAAAAACGGATATCCATAACACTTGCTGACCTAGTAACCGACATAAAGTCATTGCCCTCATGAAAGAGCGTTATCTGTTCTTTGATTCCAAGAATATATTTATATAAATGCTCTTTAAAGTGTATATGAGCGCTTGGATCGTTTGAAATTAAATTCGTAAAATCTAAAATAAGCCAACAGTATTGATTTTCATGTTGTAAGTGGAATTTTTTTAATTAATTCGCGTACAATATTTTAATTGCTAAAAAGTTATACAAAGTTAACCAGGGAAATTATTACCGTATAGCACCTTCTTATCCTTATATTACTAAGTATCCAACCCTCAGATTTCCATAGACCAGGAGGACCGTCGCCGATCTTTCCGGTCTTTTAATCGGCCAGCTGGGGGCCGCAATTTAGAAATAAGAGTTAGATAGTAAATTTGTTTGAAATGAAGGTGAAAAAAGGTAAAGCTGCAGGAGAAGATGGGATACAAGGTGGGGAGTGGACATATGGAGGAGAAAAGGCAGCAAAACGCATGACGGATATAATAAACAAAATTTGGAGAGAGGAAGGGTTCCCAGAGACGCGGGGAGAAGGACATATATGCCCAGTGCACAAAAAAGTAGACAAAAAGCAAGTAACAAATTACAGAGGAATCACATTACTAAATACGGCCTATAAAATCTACGCGACCGTACTGGAAGAAAAGCTAAAGAAGGAAGTAGAAGAAAAGAAACTGATACCAGATGAACAGGCAAGATTCAGGAAAAGAAGAAGAACGATAGCCAATGTACTGAAACACATGGCTAACAAGGAATTGGAAAATAGAATGGGGTAAATGGTAGCGGTATTCGCAGACCTAACAGCGACATTTGATAGGGTGAACAGGTAAAGCTGTGGGAATACTTGAGAAAAAAAAAGATAAGCGAAATGCTAATAGAAACGATGGAAGAAGTATACGAAGAAACGAGGAACATGGTGAGGGTGAATGAGGAACTAAGCGAAGGATTTGTAACAAAGAAGGGACTGAGGCGAGGATGTCCACTGAGCCCAATCCTGTTCGCAGTATACACTGGAGACCTGTAGGAGACATTAAGGGGGCAACAATAACGAGGCCTGGTGTTGGGGAACTGGAAGGTGTGGTCGCTAGCATGCGCAGATGACAGTGCTAATAGCAAAGGAAGAAAAAGGAATGAAGAGGACGTTAACAACGACGGACAGGTATTTAAAAAGAAAAGATGTGGAAGTAAATAGAAATAAAACTAAGGTAATGGTACTGAGAAAAGCGGAAGTAAAAAGGAAAAAGGAGGAGTGGAGAGAAGAAGAGACACACCAGATAAAGGAAATTCACCTACCTGGGATACACAATGAGACAAGACAACAAAGATGGGAAACATGCAAAAGAACGAGTGAGAAAAGGAAATAAATTAATAGGACAAGTATGGAGTATAGGAGAAAGACTGCTCGGAATGGACTTAAGGTACGGGAAACTATTATTTAAGAAACTAATAAGAAGTGTGGTGTTGTACAAGGCGGAAGTGTGGGGGTGGAAAGAGTATAAAGAGATAGAGGGACTACAAGAAAAATACTGGAAGTGGGTATTGGGAGTGGATAGAGAAACTCCGGGATACATTATCAGAGAGGAGGTGCATGAAGAAAAAATAAGTGCGGAGGCGGGAAAAATAGCAATAAAGTACGAGGAAGAAATGAGTGGAAGATCGGAGTGCAAAATTCTTTAAGAATTCTGGAAAGAAATAAAAGAAGGAAGAATAAAGTATGGGCAAGAAGCCAGAAAAGAATATTATGAAAGAAACTGGTATGCGGAAGAAGAAGTGGAGAGACTAAGAAGGGAAGGAGTGAGCGTGACAGAGGACATAATTAAAAGGGGCAGGTATGTGCAAAAGCAGGAAATATGGACAAAGGTGAAAGAAGGAACATATAATGTAAACTAAGGGACAAGGGATACCGGAATACCCGAATGGGGAAGGCGAAGGGAGGAAGGAAATAAAGAAAGTGACAGCGAGAATTAGATGTGAAAACGAAGAAAGGGGAAACAAATATTGAAGGAGATATAAAGTGCAGATTGTGCGGGGAAGAGATGGAGACGATTAATCATATGTTGAAAGAATGCAGGAAGTTAAAGGAATAGGAGAGGACGGTAGAAGGGGTACTAGAGGAAAAAGGAAGAGGAGCGGATTGGATGGAAGAAATATGGAAAAGAAGAAGGCAGTTAAGGGGAGATGAGACAAGAGAGAAAAAGGCAGTGGAGAGTATGTAAGGGAAGGAGAAACTGTAGCTAGACAAAATAGTATAAAAACACATTAACCTTGCAATATTGTATAAATAAGCAAATAAATATATATTGATTACTTTACTTTGTTCTGTAGGAAAGTTCTCTTCGGATCAAATTTCTGGTGTTAAAGAATATCCCAGCATACTACTTTCTTCAACATAGGGTAAAGGTGACAGTCGTTGGCACATTTGCTGTACTGCTACGTTTGAATTAACGGTATGACGTAGTCCGTGTAGAAAAATCTATAAAAATGGGTTCATTCGAAAGAAGAAGATATATATTATTCATCTGAATCGTTTGGTTGGAATTTGTTCTCGTTTTAAACGGTATTATCTTAAAGAGAAATCAAGATAGCTGTATTCCATAGTGGTTGGCACGTATGTCACAGTTGTTGGTACAATGTGTATATAGTAATTGGGATCGACACCGAAATGCAAATATGTTTAGGTAGTAGGTACCTACTACATTTAAATTTTAATTTATTTAATTAAAAAAATACAAAAAATAGTAATTTTTACGTACAACAAGCACATACAAAAATTCCAGCAAAAAATGTCATATTTATACAATTAGAGTGTAGTGTTCTCGTGCATTTTGAACATTTTCTTCCCATCCTTCGTAATGTGATGGATTCTGCACATGAATAGTAAATGCCCCTGGACAAGAATTTCTTTGTTTCTCTTTTGCTTTCTGTGCCTTTTTCTTTTTATTACGAAGGCATTCTGTTTTATTTTCAGATGCATTGTCTTCTTTAGTAAATTTGTTTGAAATGAAGGTGAAAAAGGTAAAGCTGCAGGAGAAGATGGGATACAAGGTGGGGAGTGGACATATGGAGGAGAAAAGGCAGCAAAACGCATGACGGATATAATAAACAAAATTTGGAGAGAGGAAGGGTTCCCAGAGACGCGGAGAGAAGGACATATATGCCCAGTGCACAAAAAAGTAGACAAAAAGCAAGGAACAAATTACAGAGGAATCACATTACCAAATACGGCCTATAAAATCTACGCGACCGTACTGGAAGAAAAGCTAAAGAAGGAAGTAGAAGAGAAGAAACTGATACCAGATGAACAGGTAAGATTCAAGAAAAGAAGAAGAACGATAGCCAATGTATACATACTGAAACACATGGCTAACAAGGAACTGGAAAAGAAAATGGGGAAAATGGTAGCGGTATTCGCAGACCTAATAGCGACATTTGATAGGGTGAACGGGCAAAAGCTGTGGGAATACATGAGAAAAAAAGATAAGCGAAATGCTAATAGAAACGATGGAAGAAGTATACGAAGAAACGAGGAACAGGGTGAGGGTGAATGGGGAACCAAGCGAAGGATTTGCAACAAAGAAGGGACTGAGGCAAGGATGTCCACAGAGCCCAATCCTGTTCGCAGTGTACACTGGAGACCTGTAGGAGACATTAAGGGGGCAACAAGAACGAGCCCTGGTGTTGGGGAACCGGAAGGTGTGGTCGCTAGCATACGCAGATGACAGTGCTAATAGCAAAGGAAGAAAAAGGAATGAAGAGTACGTTAACAACCACGAACAGATATTTGAAAAGAAAAAATGAGAAAAGCGGAAGGAAAAAGGAAAAAGGAGGAGTGGAGAGAAGAGGAGATACACCAGATAAAGAAAATTTACCCACCTGGGATACACAATGAGACAAGACAACAAAGATGGGGAACATGCAAAAGAACGAGTGAGAAAAGGAAGTAAATTAATAGGACAAGTATGGAGTATAGGAGAAAGACTGCTCGGAATGGACTTAAGGTACGGGAAACTATTATTTAAGAAACTAATAAGAAGTATGGTGTTGTACAAGGCGGAAGTGTGGGGGTGGAAAGAGTATAAAGAGATAGAGGGACTACAAGAAAAATACTGGAAGTGGGTACAGGGAGTGGATAGAGAAACTCCGGGATACATTATCAGAGAGGAGGTGCATGAAGAAAAAATAAGGGCGGAGGCGGGAAAAAGAGCAATAAAGTACGAAGAAGAAATGAGTGGAAGAGCGGAGTGCAAAATTCTTCAAGAATTCTGGAAAGAAATAAAAGAAGGAAGAATAAAATATGGGCAAGAAGCCAGAAAAGAATATTATGAAAGAAACTGGTATGCGAAAGAAGAAGTGGAGAGACTAAGAAGGGAAGGAGTGAGCGTGACAGAGGGCATAATTAGAAGAGACAGGGATGTACAAAAGCAGGAAATATGGACAAAGGTGAAAGAAGGAACATACAATGTAAACTAAGGGGGAAGGGATACCGGGATATCTAAATGGGGAAAGGAGGAAGGAAAGAAAGAAAATGATAGCGAGAATTAGATGTGGAAACGAAGAAAGGGGAAACAAATATTGAACAAGGGACGGAGATAGAAAATTGCTGGTTGTGCGGGGAAGAGATGGAGACGATTAATCATATGCTGAAAGAATGTAGGAAGTTAAAGGAATAGGAGAGGACGGTTGGAAAAAGGAAGAGGAGCGGATTGGATGGAAGAACTATGGAAAAGGCAGTTAAGGGGAGATGAGACAATAGGGAAAAAGGCAGTGGAGGGTATGTAAGGGAAGGAGAAACTGTAGCTAGACAAAATAGCATAAAAACACATTAACACATTAACTTTGCAATATTGCATAAATAAACAAATAAATATATATTGATTACTTTACTTTGTTCAGTAGAAAAATTCTCTTCGGATCAAATTTCTGGTGTTAAACAATATCCCAGCATAATACTTTCTTCAACATAGTAAAGGTGACATGTTAAGACATTTGTACGCTAGTTTGAATTAACGGTATGACGTAGTCTTGTAGAAAATCTATAAAATCGGTATCATTCGAAAGAAGAAGTATATATTATTCATCTGAATCGTGTTGAATTTGTTCCTTAAATGGTATTATTAAAGAGAAATCAAGATAGCTGTATTCATAGTGGTGGCAATGTCACAGTTGTTGCAATGTGAAGTAATTGGCGATCGACACCGAAATGCAAATATGTTTAGTAAGTTGTCACCACACTTTAAATTTTAATGTTATTTTAAATTAAAAAAATAGTAATTTTACGTACAACAAGCATACAAAATTCCAGCAAAATGTCATATTATACAATTAGAGTGTTAGTTTCTGCATTTTGAACATTTTCTTCCCATCTCGTAATGTGATGGATTCTGCATGAATAGTAAATGCCTGGACAAGAATTTACTTGTTCTCTACAAACTGTGCCTTTAATTTATTCGAAGTCATTCTGTTTTATTTTCAGATGCATGGTCTTTTTGAAATGAGTTTTCCACTTCTACAATTTTCTGAGATACACATTTGCTTGCTCTTCATCAACATATTGGTACATTTTTCTAGATGTTCATCTTCAAACGAATCTTAGTCTGCGTCACCTCATCTTACGAGACAACAGTTTAGCTACCATCTTCAATATACTGACTTCACTTTCCGATGCATTGACGTCTTTAAATGAGTTTAATTTCTTCTTAAAGTTTTCTGACAACCTTATTTTCTTATTTCCATCTTCATTATTTTTAGTGAACGTTCTTTACTACGCACGCTTTCACTTGAACATTAAGTATGTTTTGAAGAATGGTATCTTATTTAGTTCTTCAGATTTTTTCAAACTCAAGATACTTTTTTTGTTTTCTTTATATTTTTTCTGAACTTGACGTTTTTTGCTTTTACTTCTTCTTGCATTTTTATATTATTTTCTTTCTCCAACTATGCATTTCCACGTTTGAGTAGTGATTACATAAGGCAATCTTTCTGTGAACCTCTGGTTTTTCTTTTAGGACTTTTCAGTGAAGGATACTATTTAAGGAGATTTAGTTGAAGTTGGTGAGGTTATAACTTCAGCTGAATCACCCGACTAACATGTTATTGTTACTAACATCAAATTCTGGCTCCTCATTAATGATCTCAAGTGGTTCACAGTCACTGTTTGCTAGAACTATTTCTTTTTGGTCATAAGTTTGCAAAGTATGGGTTAACTCGTTATCGAAATTCTCTATTATATCTATGGACATATTTGCATTATCAAACATTGACAAATCTTCGGCTTCTAACTGATGATTAAAATTATTCCAAATTTTTAAGAGGCAGTTCTTTTCAAAATTATTTATAGTCTCGTTACCACTTTCTAAGGATTTAAGTAAGTCTTCGCCAAGGAAATTTTTGAATGTTTCAAAATCAAGCACAGGTTTGTTTCTGTTCACGTCGTGGTCATTATTGCTAACATCAGTTGCAGTTATTTTTTCTGTTAGGCCACGAATATTTTCGTCAGCGCCTCCAAGACATTTTGTGTAGTTAATGGCATTACAATTCCATGGGAACAATCCAGTTGCCTTAAAGCCGTTGATTATTGTCGAACTTTTTACATAGGTTTCAATTACTTTGGCAAGCAGTGGTGCGAAATTTTTTTTAGTAAATTGCAGTAACGGATGTTGCCGTCTCCATTCCAAAATTCCTCTTTGCCAGCCAGTCTTTAGCGGTTTGAAGGCGGCAACATCGGCAGGTTGTAGCAATCTTGTTGCATTGGGGTACAATGCAATTAAAATAATTCCTAACCGGTTACATAGTTGGCTTATCTGTAAAGTGAGATGAGTTTTATGTACATCTACAAACAATATAACCGGCTTTTAAATTTTTTTTTCTTCTAGGTACAAGTTAAAAACATTTGCTACATATTCATAGAAAAGGGAAGCCTTCATCCAACCGTTGTCTGAATAACCAATGCCCCATTTGTCGGGGACCGTCTCAAGAATTTCTTTTGGTGGCTTCCTCTTATAGGGATAAATAATCATCGGCGGTGAAAGATCACCATTGGCACAAAAGGTAAACAATACCGTAATCGAAGCTTTTGCTACCCCCTGATCTACTTCATACACATTATTTGTGCCCCTGCAAGAAATAACTTTCTTATGTTTTGGGCAAACAAGAAAATTGGTTTTGTCCCCGTTAAAAATTCTATTACAATCATTTAAAATAGGTTTTAAGTTGTCCTTTTCTAGTTCACTGTCATTAGTTTCAAACCAACTCCTTATATTTTTTTCACTAATACAAGAACTGGCTTGGGAGACAGATTCAGTTGATCTAAGGCACAGCTCGGAATGTCTTTTTATAAAAGCTCGGTACCACCCCTTCCCAGGTAAATTGTCAGGAAAGGGGGTGCTTCTACCGCAAAATTTAATAAAGTTTTGTACGCTACGTTGCACATCTTCGATTCCCCTTGGAAAACCTTTCCTTTGGCATGTATTTATCTACCTAACAAAAACATTTCATTCAATATTTAACGTAATTTTTTTAATCCTACAATAAAAAATTCTAATGTTAAATAAAAAACTTACTCAACCAATGTAGTTTCCTTTTCCGTTGATAGATATGTAGCCTGGCCATAACCAGGTTTTTTAAACTTTTCTCCCATTCGAAATTGTATAGTAGCTCTAGGTATGCCAAAGATTTTTGCTGCCTACAGTTTGGGCATGCCATCCCTAACAGCCTGAACTGCTTAATTTTATCTTCCTTTCATTCATATTTCCTTAAAATAATAATAATAGAATGATAATAAAAATAAAAATAAAATCAAATCAAGTAGGCCAAAATCACAAAATTTATATAATCCAATTACTTATTTGTTATCTATAGGTAAATATCTGTGGTGAATTTAAAACAATAAATGTGAAAATGATCATTGAACATAAATACCAATTAGTCCATATTAAATAATTAACCTGCCAACCACTAAATCATGGTAAAAGATTGATGAGATAGTGATTGACCTCTATGCCAACCATTGATATCTGATATTTTATAGTATAAGTGGTTGGCATCTAAGTTTTAGGTTAAAATTGATAAATAACAGGCCTTTTGCCATAAGAGCTTGTATAAATAATGTATAAACATTGGTAAGTACTACAACTTTTGTCACACAGATTTAAAAAAAGCAATTATCCTGGAAGAACTATGGTAACAAGGCACGTACAATCTGAAGTCTATCGAGACAATAGGGAAAAGGCAGTGGGGTATGATACAGGGAATGGAGAATACTGTAGCTACGACATATAATAGCATATTAAACTATATTCGAACAGATTCCAACCTTTGCAATATTGCATAAATAAACAAATAACACACTCATAGTTGAGTTACTTTACATTATAAAGTAGAAAATTCTCTATCGGATGCCAACGACTGTCTGGCTGTTAAACCAATATCCCAGCATAATACTTTCTTCAACATATAAGAATAATTTAAAGAAATTGTACAACGTAGTTTATTAAAGGATAGTAGGTAGTCATTTTGTGGAACAGATTACCACCGGTAATCAATCACTAAGTCATATAACAGTCCATGTGCAAGTCCACTGCATAGATTGCCAAATAAATATGGAAAGTGGTGGCAATGCAACGATTGCAGGAGACTTAATGCAGCCAGTATCCAATTACCCATATTCATAACACCTTTAGAAAGTTCTGTCAACCACAACCGTTTTGATACTCGGCCATTTTAAATTAAAAAAAAAATAAAGAAAGAAGTAAAAATCTGCAAAGTGATACGTTTCGATTCTAAGTTTCTATAAATTTATCTTATGTACCAAATACTTTCAGAACATGTAACTGGCAAAATTTAACTGTGTTACTCAACAAAACTGATAGCATTAATTTTTTGCGATCATACGGTATTTCGATTGGTCTTTATTGGGAAATACGTTATACATTTCTAAAAATTATATCCGGGGATAATAGAAAACACCTTGACGCCCACCACTAAGTGCTGGGTAGACAGATAGATAGTAGGCAGTAGTGTCACTGTCCTCCCTTAACATGGAAATGGTTAACAAAAAAGGTTAAGACCTCTCAGTTTTAGAAAATACGTTGTGAGTGACTGGCCACTTAAAAATTTCAATTTCGCTTAAAAGATTTAGGCTGACCAGCCTAAACGTTAATTGTCAATCAGGACAAGTATTTTACAAATTAAAAATATTTTTTGTTCCTTCAATTTATTCAATATTATTTCAAACTCAAGACGACTTTCTTTTATCTTCCTTTAACAGCGTATTTTGTCTATTGCTATGATAAGTACACAATGGATACAAAATATTTGCTCATAGTGATTAGTAAAATAAAACGTACGTTTAACAATGCCTGTGATAAGCGAAACACATGGATGACCCTTGAATTAGGTTTATAATAACCGGTTTTTCAATCCTAAAACTATTATCGTTCTGAGTAGTACAAAAGTAACATTTCTCATCGTTAGTACCTAGTTGTAACATCAGTAATAAGTAACGAAGAATAATTTCGTCTCTTTGTTAATAATGGCATCGAAAAATCAAACATTTCTGACAAATAAGCAAATGGAAGTGTTTCAAGAGATACTAAATAGTTTACATACTCGTACAAATTATCATTCAATACAGTGGTCTTACGGCACCAGCGTAGGAGATAATTTTTTAGCGTGTGTAATAAAAGCGAAAGTTAAAAGAATAGAAAACGATCGTAATGAATATTCATACTTTATATTAAAGTGTGGACCACGTGAAGAAGTGTTTAGAAAATATATCCCGGTTGAAGAAGTTTACAGAAGGGAAATACATATATACACAAAGGTATTAACCGAATACACAAATTTCCAATCTGAGAAACAAATACCGACTCCGTTTAAATCTTATCCTAATTTTTATGGATCTTTAGAAGAAAAAGAAGAAATGTTAGTATTGGAAAACATGAACCAATTAGGATATAAACATTGGCCTCGCTACAACCCTTTGGATTATGACCATGTATTGCTAATTATTAAAGAATATGCTAAATTTCATGCACTATCTTTTGCATTACGTAATAAAAAACCAAACACCTTTGAAGAAATGACGAATGAAATGAATGGTTGTCTTTTTCAACATTACTGCAATGATATATTCTGGTTATTAGGCAAACACCGGATTACTCAAGCTCTAAAGGCTTTGGATTCAGTAAATGACAAACCGGTTTATGACAAGTTCAAAACATTTTCAGAAATTATGTCGAAGTCATTTCTAAGATTAAAGAATTTAAACAATCCTTACGCAGTGATTAGTCACATGGACTGTGGAATTATGAATTTCTTATTTAAATATGAGGTGAGTGTCGAATTTGTAATAAAGTGAAAGTAACTATTAATTTTAGCATTCCTTACAAGAGCCAAAAGAAGTGTGTATTTTAGATTTTCAACACTCAAGATTAGAATCTCCAGCAGTAGATTTGTGCACATTCATATTTTCGAATACTGACAAAGCATTAAGACTACATTATGATGATTTAATCTTAGAGTACTATAACTGTTTTTGTTCATTTTTAAAGCAACTTGGAAGTGATGGAGAAACGTTGTTACCATTCAAAGTGCTTCAAGATCAACTCAAAAACTATGGAATACTTGGTCTTTACACAGCAATTCATTTACTTTACGTTAATACAGCTATTAATCAAAAATTTTCTAACATATTTTCAGACGGTGTTCACTCATTTCTTTATGAATTAGATGATAGATCGTTATTTGATGTACGAGTAAGAGACAGTATCCTTGATTTCCATAGATTTGGATATAATCTGTTCTAGTTTCTATATAATTCCATGTAATTTGGATATAATTTGTTTTAATTACACTTTAATTTAATTTTAAACTAGTATTGCTGACTATTCAAATACAATATTTTTTTTTTTGGGTTTGAATGGTCTGTTTGTATATTAATGTAATACAATCTAAACGTTTCGATAACACTTTATCTTCGTCAGTAATAACATTATCTATTAAAATTGTTAAAAATATTGAAACAATTTTGTGAAATTTGAAAAAAAAACATAAGTATTTTAATACGTGTAATAATGGTGATGTTTACATTTTCATAAAGCTTAGGTCAATTAAATGTCGTAACGGTGTTATATACAATTATTTATTGAACTAGTTATCTATGTTAATACATTAAAACCATTTGAAGGACGTATTATATATTTTGAATAATTAATAAACAAGTACTTAAAACCAATTCAGACCAAATGTTTGTTTATTAAAATTTAAAAAAAATTTCTACATGCCTAAACACAAATTAGGTATAGATGCACACAAATCACAAAGAGCGAACGCTTGGCTAAGGTTGTAAAGAGCCAAAATCCTTTATAATTTTTATTTAATTAATTATTTGGTAATTAGCCAATTTTAAGTAAATTTCAGAAATCACCAAATAATGAATATTCATCCCCTCCGACGTTATTTCAAAAACGTTGAGAATTTATCTACGTCAGAGTCCCATCCAGTCCAACAACCAATCTTTGAGTTGGAATCACAACCAGAAGCAGACCCCGCCTTCCACCCATTTCAATAAAACTGCGAGATGTGCCGTTTGAATACATCTCCCTACTACCCTTAAAGCTCTTACAATTTTTATTGCTCACTCTAAAGCAATCCAAAATAAGAACCTAGCGTTTCAAACTCAACAGTCTGGGCATCGTGATCTTCGCCGCCTCGAAGTTAGTTCTGCCACTTTTTGCATACAGATAATGCGAAGAAGCGATCATCAAAAAGAAGAGCCACAGCCTAGCAGCAAGCAAGAGACACAGGGCAACAAGAAACAAGAAGGACACAAAAATAAAAGAAAAATTCAGGACACCGCCAATACCAGAAAATCAAATCAAGTAGGCCAAAATCACAAAATTTATATAATCCAATTACTTATTTGTTATCTATAGGTAAATATCTGTGGTGAATTTAAAACAATAAATGTGAAAAATGATCATTGAACATAAATACCAATTAGTCCATATTAAATAATTAACCTGCCAACCACTAAATCATGGTAAAAGATTGATGAGATAGTGATTGGCACCTCTATGCCAACCATTGATATCTGATATTTTATAGTATATAGTGGTTGGCATCTAAGTTTTTAGGTTAAAATTGATAAATAACAGGCCTTTTTGCCATAAGAGCTTGTATAAATAATGTATAAACATTGGTAAGTACTTACCTACACTTCTTTTGTCACACAGATTTAAAAAAAAAGCAATTATCCTGGCAGCAATCTCTTGTAACAACACGTACAATCTGTACAGTCTATCGAAAATTCTGACAGCCCGCCAAATTGTGGTTGATACAGAATTGGGAATACCAACTGCGCATATAAAGCTTATTAAACTATATTCGAAAGAGTGCCAACCTTGGTTTGAAGAAAACCCTAACACACTCAGAGTTAGTTATTACAAATTATAAAGGAAAATGTGGTTATATGCCAACGACTGTCTGCCTGCCAACCATTGTCATCTTTACCCTATCAGAATAATTTAGAGAAATTGTACAACGTAGTTTATTAAAGGATAGTAGGTAGTTATTTTGTAGAAGAGATTACTACCGGTAATCAATCATTAAGTCATAACAGTCCATGTGCAAGCCCAATGCATAGATTACCCAACAAATATGGAAAGTGGCGGCCATGCGACGATTACAGGAGACTTAATGCAGTCAGTATCCAATTACCCATATTCATAATACCTTTAGAAAGTTCTGTCAACCACAACTGTTTTGGCACTCGGCCATTTTAAATTAAAAAAAAAATAAAGAAAGAAGTAAAAATCTGCAAATTGATACGTTTGGATTCTAAGTTTCTATAAATTTATCTTGTGTACCAAATACTTTCAGAACATGTAACTGACAAAATTTAACAGTGTTACTCAACAAAAATGATAGCATTAATTTTTTGCGATCATACGGTATTTCGATTGGTCTTTATTGGAAAATATGTTATACATTTCTAAAAATTATATCCGGGGATAATAGAAAACACTTTGACGCCCACCACTAAGTGCTGGGTAGCCAAATAGATGGTTGGCAGGAGTGTCACTCTCCTCCCTTAACATGGAAATGGTTAACAAAAAAGGTTAAAACCTCTCAGTTTTAGAAAATACGTTGTTAGTGACTGGTCACTTAAAAATTTCAATTTCGCTTAAAAGATTTAGGCTGACCAGCCCGAACGTTAATTGTCAATCAGGACAAGTATTTTACAAATTAAAAATATTTTTTGTTCCTTCAATTTATTCAATATTATTTCAAACTCAAGACGACTTTCTTTTATCTCCCTTTAACAGCGTATTTTGCCTATTGCGATGATAAGTACACAATGGATACAAAATATTTGCTAATAGTGATTAATAAAATAAAACGTACGTTTAACAATGCCTGTGATAAGCGAAACACATGGATGACCCTTGAATTAGGTTTATAATAACCGGTTTTTCAATCCTAAAACTATTATCGTTCTGAGTAGTACAAAACTAACATTTCTCATCGTTAGTACCTAGTTGTAACATCAGTAATAAGTAACAAAACATAATTTCGTCTCTTTGTTAATAATGGCATCGAAAAATCAAACATTTCTGACAAATAAGCAAATGGAAGTGTTTCAAGAGATACTAAATAGTTTACATACTCCTACAAATTATCATTCAATACAGTGGTCTTACGGCACCAGCGTAGGAGATAATTTTTTAGCATGTATAATAAAAGCGAAAGTTAAAAGAATAGAAAACGATCATAATGAATATTCATACTTTATATTAAAGTGTGGACCACGTGAAGAAGTGTTTAGAAAATATGTCCCGGTTGAAGAAGTTTACAGAAGGGAAATACATATATACACAAAGGTATTAGCCGAATACACCAATTTTCAATCTGAGAAACAAATACCGACTCCGTTTAAATCTTATCCTAATTTTTATGGATCTTTAGAAGAAAAAGAAGAAATGTTAGTATTGGAAAACATGAACCAATTAGGTTATAAACATTGGCCTCGCTACAAGCCTTTGGATTATGACCATGTATTGCTAATTATTAAAGAATATGCTAAATTTCATGCACTATCTTTTGCATTACGTAATAAAAAACCAAACACCTTTGAAGAAATGACGAATGAAATGAATGGTTGTCTTTTTCAACATTACTGCAATGATATGTTCTGGTTATTAGGCAAACACCGGATTACTCAAGCTCTAAAGGCTTTGGATTCAGTAAATGACAAACCGGTTTATGACAAGTTTAAAACATTTTCAGAAATTATGTCGAAGTCATTTCTAAGATTAAAGAATTTAAAGAATCCTTACGCAGTGATTAGTCACATGGACTGTGGAATTATGAATTTCTTATTTAAATATGAGGTGAGTGTCGAATTTGTAATAAAGTGAAAGTAACTATTAATTTTAGCATCCCTTACAAGAACCAAAAGAAGTGTGTATTTTAGATTTTCAACTCTCAAGATTAGAATCTCCAGCAGTAGATTTGTGCACATTCATATTTTCGAATACTGACAAAGCATTAAGACTACATTACAATGATTTAATCTTAGAGTACTATAACTGTTTTTATTCATTTTTAAAGCAACTTGGAAGTGATGGAGAAACGTTGTTACCATTCAAAGTGCTTCAAGATCAACTCAAAAACTATGGAATACTTGGTCTTTACACAGCAATTCATTTACTTTACGTTAATACAGCAATTAATCAAAAATTTTCTAACATATTTTCAGACGGTGTTCACTCATTTCTTTATGAATTAGATGATAGATCGTTATTTGATGTACGAGTAAGAGACAGTATCCTTGATTTCCATAGATTTGGATATAATCTGTTTTAGTTTTTATATAATTCCATGTCATTTGGATATAATTTGTTTTAATTACACTTTAATTTAATTTTAAACTAGTATTGCTGACTATTCAAATACAATATTTTTTTTGGGTTTGAATGGTCTGTTTGTATATTAATGTAATACAATCTAAACGTTTCGATAACACTTTATCTTCGTCAGTAATAACATTATCTATTAAAATTGTTACAAATATTGAAACAATTTTGTGAAATTTGAAAAAAAAACATAAGTATTTTAATATGTGTAATAATGGTGATGTTTACATTTTCATAATAGTGATAAAGATTTATTTTTTTATAACAAACCTAAAGCTTAGGTCAATTAAATGTCGTAACGGTGTTATATACAATTATTTATTGAACTAGTTATCTATGTTAATACATTAAAACCATTTGAAGTACGTATTATATATTTTCAATAATTAATAAACAAGTACTTAAAACCAATTCAGACCAAATGTTTGTTTATTAAAATTTCAAAAAAATTTCTACATGCCTAAACACAAATTAGGTATAGATGCACACAAATCACAAAGAGCGAACGCATGGCTAAGGTTGTAAAGAGCCAAAATCCTTTATAATTTTTATTTAATTAATTATTTGATAATTAGCCAATTTTAAGTGGATTTCAGAAATCACCAAATAATGAATATTCATCCCCTCCGACGTTATTTCAAAAACGTTGAGAATTTATCTACGTCAGAGTCCCATCCAGTCTAACAACCAATCTTTGAGTTGGAATCACAACCAGAAGCAGACCCCGCCTTCCGCCAATTTCAATAAAACTGCGAGATGTGCCGTTTGAACACATCTCCCTACCACCCTTAAAGCTCTTACAATTTTTATTGCTCACTCTAAAGCAATCCAAAATAAGAATCTAGCGTTTCAAACTCAACAGTCTGGGCATCGTGATCTTCGCCGCCTCGAAGTTAGATGTCACTTTTTGCATACAGATAATGCGAAGAAGCGATCATCAAAAAGAAGAGCCACAGCCTAGCAGCAAGAAAGAGCCACAGGGCAACAAGAAACAAGAAGGACACAAAAATAAAAGAAAAATCAGGACACCGCCAATACCAGAAACGACGTCGGGCAGCAGTAGCAGTTAATAATTAATACTTTTATTAATTTTTATTGTTTTATTTGAACACTTGTTTTACTCCGTTCTATTGGTTCTCTGATTTCCAAATCCTTTCTTCCTTGGGTTGTGAGGCTGCACCTCGGCGGAGACCCGACCTTCCGCCAAAACAATTCTCTTTTTCCTTATTTAGTTCCGTTAATTTTTACTAACAACAGATACTATCGTGCAACACTCACGGTAGTATCCCCAACCACCGACGCCGCCCGCCTACACGAACACAAATAACACACACATACGCACACTCCCTCGCCTCGCCACCACAATCCTCAAGGACACGCTCCCGTTCCCACTCAAACGCCTCATCCATTTCCTCCTCATCCACACACCCTTACATTTCTACACGTTCCACCGCCTCCACAAAATCTTCACACAAACTTGAGGTACCTTCAGTAGCTGTCCCGTATGTTTCTGAATTTCATTTGAACAAAAATAAGCATAGTTTCTAAACATTATTAAACCTTCAAGTAAAAACATAGTGAACTTGTGTTGCTCAAACACAGTAACATGTTTGTGTTTGAAAAAAAAGGAATAACAAAAAAAAACAAGAAAACCAAAACTATCGCACCCCTTGACAGAGTTTCTTTTTCTTAAATAAAATGTTTTGTTGTTTTGTAGGCAAAACAACCGATTATACCTCAGCTGAACAATTCAAAATACGAGCTAACTTTCCACACTACATAGGTGCTTTAGATGCAAAACATGTTCGCATTATCATACCACAGCAATTATAAGTTTATTTATATAGATGTTGCATCAATGGACAAAGATGCTCATCCTACAATTTTTGAGTCTTCTAGTTTTGGCAAAGCTTTCTGAGCAAGAACCCTTAATTTACCAGCTCTAGAACAAATATCACCAAATATCGAGCTTATATCCTATATCCCTATGTTCTAGTAGGAGATGAAGCCTTCGGTATCGACATGAACATCATGCGGCATTTTTCAGGACGTCACTTACCGAAAACAAAACGAATCCTTAATTACCGTTTATCATCGGCTAGAAGATTTGTAGAATGCTTTTGGAATCCTCACCAATAAGTCGAGGATATTTCACAGGCCCTTAAATCTTAAGCTATCGAACAGTGTGGCTGTTGTCAAAGCTGCTTGCGCTTTGCACAATTATATCCGGGAAAGAGATGGATATAATTTTCAATACATCCTGGAAGTCGCAAGTCTTCATGCCACAGAAAATGAAGAAAAACACCGTGTTACAAGAGGAACACAAGCAGCTTACATTATCAGGAATAACTTTGCAACATACTTTAGTAGCCCGGATGGACAAGTTCCGTGGCAAGACAGCAAAATATAAAATTAAGCTAAGACCATATATTAATGTGAAAAAAATGTTTTTTAAATGCTAACAGCACATAATTTAATGTTAAAAGAAACATATATAAATTAAAATACAAAATATATAATTTACTTACAAATTTCAGATTTTTCTTTTGCAGTTAATTCTTGAAAGTTCGGATAAAACACCACAAAAATCTCTGTCCACTGCAGTTTACTCTGTCTTTGTAGTCTTCTGAGGCCGGATTCCATAAACACGATCTCAACGTCACTTCATCTATTAAACGTTCTGTATTCACTTCTGTCGACAATAATGGTACTGATACCTCGTACTCGCTCATTGTGTCTGCCAGGGGTCTGTACTCAAACGCGCACACTACTAAACTGTTGTTCATATATGAGCTGTGTAGTCATTTACTCAAAACAAGGTGGTCGTAGCACTGGCGTCGGTAGACGGCGCACCGCACTATCATAAACAGCTACATATGTCACAAACGTAAATATAAGTAGCTGCGGTGGACGGTAGGCCGCAATATATAAGTACAGCCGCATGTTTTTAGACCAGCAACGGTTAACTGTCGCTTACTGCGGCGCCCCGCACTATGCATAAACGCTCTAACTTAATTCAATGTACTTATAACTACGCCGGTACACCGCACCGGCAGGCAGTGCATAAACATATCCTTAGGCTGTGACACCACTTCGGCGATACCACCGTGACCCTATCCCAACTACCTGGTCCCCGTTCCTCCAACTTCACTTCTAGACCTCCCTCCCTTTATTGCGTGATTCGTCACGTAGATAAGGATATCCTGGCCGAAGAGATAAAAAGTGTGATCGATCTGCCACATGTGAGTAATGTCCTTCGCATCACCTCCAAGGCGAGCAACTCACCCGCATCCCTGGTCCGTATCATAACTCCATCCAAAACCACCCTGTAGTACCTCCTCTCACGAGGTGTCGCCATGTTTGGCCGACACTACAGCTGCGAACCCTTCCTTATGTCTCAACCTTCCAAGTATAGCTCTACATGCACGCAGGTGGGAAATATCACCGAGGAGTGCCCACCCGCCCCATCCGTCGCCCCAACTGTCGCGAAGGTCACAAATCCTCCTCATCAAAATCGTCTATCCCTCAAGTGCTGGAAGCGACGGGAACCTTCCAGTTCTCTGTCAAACCCATCCTATCTACCGAGTCTGAAGACCTTAAACACCTTAAACCCAGTACTGACACCGAGCCCCTTTCCATTAAAAACTTCCTCCAAATCCTCACCCACACCCCTTTCGGTATGTTTCCCCCCCGGCGAAATAGGATTATTTGTGTCCTAGATTGACTATCCCGATCCTACTTCTAACCAAGTACCGGCGCCTGCGTACCCGGCGCGCGGACGAATTGTTCGTCGGAAACGCTCCCTACTTTGTAACATCCATTATTTCGGATGTTACATTATTTAAGCATTTGTTCACTGCTGTTCCTATTATCTTCTTATTTAACGTTGTTCTCATTATGTTATTTTCCTAAAGTAAATCATTTAATATTCAAAATTGTTGATGGTCACTCTTACTTAACACACATTTTTAGAATTTGGAACCATTGGTTACAGTTGGTAACATTGAATGTTATTTAGTGAGTTCTTAAAAAGAACGTTTCTTCTTCCTGTTTCAAAAATTGGTGCAAGCCATGCTTTAATACCTAGAAGAATCAAATAATTTTTGGATTTATTTCATCCATCGACGACAGTCAGATTTATATTTGTTCTTTAGTATAAGAAATGATTAATTGATATTATTTACTTCGCATTTTGCGGATATAAAAGGTTATGAAAAACGTTCAGGTATGCCTCTCTTCCTTTTTTATTTCTGTATTTAAAAATTGTTTTACTTTCAACCATCACTACAGCTATCTTGTAATTTAAAACTACCTACTTTAAAGAAAATACTTTAAATATCTCGATATCTAAACATAAGTTTATCTCGGAATTTCTACTTAGTCTACTAAAAAGATATTATAAACTCAAACTTCATTAGTTTGGGATCATCCTAATTTAATTTAACTTGACCTGTAGGTTACATGCTTCATTTCATTGTTTTTTATTATAATTACAGTGAATTACTGTAAGTACTACCTTTTCTTAATTTAAACAAAGGATAATTGCAACATTCAGTTATTTTTGGGAATTACATTATTGGGAATAAAAGTTTCTGGTACTAGTTTGTCGATTATTACTATTTATATATAATTTGTGTATGTATAACCTTTCTTTTACAGGAAACCTATCGAACTACCTATCTCATTGTATAATTACTTCTCCGTGTTGTGAGTTACCTTTCTTGTTTCGAGTTTTGAGGAAAGGGCTCTTTTTTTGTATTTTACTTAAAAACTCGTGGCGTCCAAATTTCTCTCCTTCGTTCTACATATATATCGTTCTTTCCTTTCTCTCGTCGAAGTTCCCTTCTCCTTCCTATTCCTATTTCCTTTTTTTTGCATACGTGCTCAACACCAGCGCACGTTACAAATTCTGGTCGCTCCAACGTGTGGCCCTGTTGTAATAAATTCTTACTTTAACATTGAGGTGTTGGTTTCGATTACCTAGTATTTGCTTTAGATTGTTTTTTTTTGCTGTCTCAGGTTTAATTTAAACTCACTTTCTTTGTCGTGTATCTATTACCTTTACAATTGTACTACCTAATTCTTGTCATACATGATCACGTCGATCAATTGGAAGTAGGATGTTAATCTCTTGTTTAAATTAGAACTGCAATATGAACTGATTTCCACGGGATCACCTAGTGTTGTGAGTGTTGAACTCCTTCGTAAAACTGTTCGCAATGCTCTGAAATTAGACTGTAACAAATCTTTCTGTATTGTCGATCACCATATACCCTTCGAAGAAGATGCTGCTGCCTTGACTATTGCTCATCGTGAGCTTACTGAGGTTTTATCTACGTTTACGGGTGATATCTCTCTCTCTCTCTCTCTCTATCTCTCTCTCTCTCTCTCTCTCTCTCTCTCTCTCTCTCTCTCTCTCTCTTCTCTAGTTTTCCTACTTTGTTTCTCCATACACAACGACGTGCTGAAAGCCACTTCAGAAGATGAAATTAAAAAGAGATATCATTTCTTACTCCTCTTTGGAATTCTAGAGACTGATGTCGAGTCTAAGAGTAAGTTATCGAAACGTGTTACTTTCACTGAATTTTCACAATTACCTTCTTCTAGTCCTCGTGTCACTAATACGAACTTAGATGATGCTGAACCTGACTTGATTTCTGATTCTGATTCAGATGCCTTACCGGAATTACCACCTGCACATACGTCACTTCCAGTACTTGCTTCGACTTCAAATTCTCTTCAATTTCTAAACTGGGATTAAAATTTTCAGGATAGTACCTTTTTACTGCTGGATTTTATTACACATGTAGAAGAATTGAGTATCTCTCGCGGTCTCTCTCACGCAATGCTCTTTGCTGGTACTCCTGAAATTTTAACGGGAAAAGCCTTGTTATTGTTCGTACACGTAACAATTCCTTAAACTCGTGGAAGGATTTAGTGTCCTTACTAACAGCTGAATTTGTACCTTACGACTATGATGAACGTTTAGTAGAAGAAATTAAACATCGCACTATGGGTTCTTCAGAAACTATGACCATCTACGTTGCTGTCATGCAAAGTCTATTTCAACGCTTGTCTATCTCACTATCGGAGAACAAACAGTTGTATTATATTCTACCAGAATGATTTGGCACTTACGGAAGTTACTTCTATAGCACAATTATTGGCTTAAGTCAAACGTCTGGAACAGAATAAATTTTCTATTGATTCATTTAAATCTCCACCTTCTAACAAAACTGCTAATTTACTCGAACCTAGTTTAGCTTATGTGAGTTGTTCTTCCGATTCTTCTACCATCTCGAATATTGGGCCTAAACATGCACTCGTAGATCCACGGCTTCCTCCAGCTAGTTCCTTTAAACCTTCTTCTACTCTCCGTTGTTGAAATTGTTCTAATGTAGGACAAATTTCTCCTCGCTGTCCTCTTCCTCAGCGTAAACACTGTTATGGTTGTGGTAATCCGGGAGTTACCAAACTTTCTTGCCCTCATTGATTTAATAAGAATCAGGGAAACTTACGTTAGGATCTTCTAACCGAGGTGAACATTCTGTACCTTCTCTAATCTCGGATTCTCCATTTTCTGGTATCTCTGGCCAACAACGTTTTCTCTTAGATTTTGTTTGCTAGTGTTAGTAATGATGAACGTCCTTATCTTAATGTTAGTGTTTTTGTTTATTCACTTGGGGGTTTGTTGGATTCTGGTGCTCTAAAACTGTACTTGTAGACCCATTGATGATACCTGAAGTATTTCAGCCATTGATTTTAGGAACAGATTTCTGGAATTTGATGAACGTCGCACCAGACTTTATAACAAGTGATTGATCTTTTGGTAGCGATACTGCATTGGCTTCTATTTATTTGAAACGTATTACTCCTTTTTCTGCTCTTGCTCCTACTGAACGGACATCTACAATCTCTCTTAGGAGATGCTTTTGCTCATATGGATTCACCTCTGGGATGCACTACTTTAGTTGCACATAAGATATCTACGACTGCTAAACCAATAAAGGAGCGTTACTATACTCTTTCTCCCACTCTCATGAAAATCGTTGATGAAGAGTTGGACACTATGTTGGGAGTTGTGGAACCTTCCACTAGTCCTTGGTCTAGTCCGGTCGTTCTTGTCAAAAAAAAGGACGAGTCTTATGGATTTTGTATCGGTTATCGAAAGGTCAATGCTGTTACGGAAAAGGATGATTATCCACTTCCTTATATTAGCGAAATTATGGATCATCTTCGAGACGCTTGCTATTTGTCTAGCTTGGATATTCGTTCAGCCTATTTGCAGATTCCTCTTACTACTGACTCGAAACCGATCACTGCTTTCACTATACCTGGTAGTGCACTGTACCAGATTACGATAATGCCTGTTGGGTTGCATAATTCACCCGCAACTTCTCAACGTTTAATTGGTAGTGTCCTAGGGGCAGATTTAGAGCCATTTTGGATATAATTATTGCGACTCTACTTTTGAGAAACACCTAAAAGTACTTGCTCACATTGTTTAGCGTTTATCTACCGCGGACTTGACATTACGTCAAGACAAGTGTCATTTCTGTCTTCCTGAATTGAAGTATTTAGGCTACCTCGTGAATAAGGACGGTTTTATGGTAGACCCAGATAAAGTCTTTGCTATTCTTTCTCTTCTTTCCCTTCTACTCTCCTTGATGTTCGTCGTGTAATTGGTGTTGCTTTCTGGTATCGTCGGTTTATATCCAACTTTTCTTCTCTAGCTCCGTTGACTGCTCTTACCAAGAAGAAATGCTTCGTTCAATTGGTCGTCCGATTATGAAACCTATTTTAATTCACTCAAGGAACAATTAGTATATTCTTTGATTCTTGCATGTTCTGACTTTACCCGTCCCTTTATTATTCAAACTGATGCTTCCAATTTCGGAATTCGGGCAGTTCTCAGTCAAACCTCTGATGTTGGTAAAAAGTAATAAGTTATATCAGTCGATCTTTATCAAAGGCAGAGCGCAATTACTCTACGACGGAAAAGGAATGCTTGGATGTACTATGGGCCATGTCGAGGGAAGTTCTTTTAACGTGACCACCGACCACCACTCTCTCGTTTGGTTAAATAAATTATCTAACCCTTTTGTCCGTTTAGATCGATGGACAATACAACAATACAACTTCACCATCATTCATCGTATGTGGTCCCTGACTTGCTTTCTCGTTCGGTTTCTTTAGTGGATAGTGTTGATGTTACTTCTTCTTCTTCTTTGACTACTTTGCCGGTCCAAGATCCTTGGTACCTCAAAATTGTTACTCGGGTTTCTTCTTCGCCCAATAAATTTCCTTCGTGGTTCGTAAAAGACGATCGTCTCTATAAAAGTATGAAGATATCTCCTCCCGCAGGATCAGATTCAGACGGCTGGCGTATTGTAGTTCTTAAAGAACAATGACGACGTATTCTCGGGGAAAATCACGGCTCTCCTACTTCTATCCCACCTTGATGTATCTAAGACTGTTTCTAGGGTGTCTCAACATTACTATTGGCCCGCTCTTAGGTCAGATGTTGCTCGTTACGTGCGTCAGTGTACTGTTTGCTCTGCTCATAAAATGGAACAGTGTGCTCCACCTACTTTTCTTGTTCTTCGTGCCAAACCTACTAGGCCCTGTTAAGTGTTCTGTGTACTGACGTAATGGGTGCTTTGCCTCGATCTTCAAAGGGACATGCTTGCCTATTGGTAGTGGACGATTGCTTCACTAAATTCGCCTATTTCTTTCCTATGCGTGTTACACGTCCAAACCGCACTAGGCGTCGTGCATGCTTACTAATGTAAGCGGGTTGCCAAGCCAGCTAACAGGGAGATGGGCGTGGTCGAAATAATAAGTAGAATGAATGATTAATATGCTCAAACACCTTACACCGATACTTAAACAGCTCAGTCCGGGAAAATATGTCTCTAGGCGCCACCACAATCGAAACTTTGCTAATATAATTGTCTTAAGCTGGATGTTAATTAACCCTACTTGATTGTGGAAAGTAGGATTGTGCTTATTCAGTAAACTCTCACACGAGGGTTCTAAAACAAACACTCGTCCCAAACAATTCAACTCAAACTCCAATATATTTAGTACTACCCAGGTTATTAAAAACTTTTTGAATACACATGGTATACCAAAACTTCCAAAATAAAATTTATCACTCAAATTCATTCACGTAACCAACAGTTATATTTTCTACTTATTAATGAATAAACTATTCTTCATTCAATGATCGGTAATTAATTTTTAAAATTCTTAACATGAACGATATCTTTTAAATTTACTTTAATTCTTATAACACTTCTGAACCGTATTGACATTCGTAAATATGTACGTTCTCAAAATTCCTCTCTCTTAGTTACACTTAATGAAATTTTAAAACAACAGCTGATCCGTTAATTGTGTACTGCATTAAATAACTACATGAAAATTTTGCAATCAACCTGGCTAATAAAACCTTTCAGGTTGCTCTTAAATCTGAAAATTAAAATATGCAAAGCTTACTTTTAAAATTGTCAAAACAAGATCACCAATTAAGTAAATGTTACAACTGTGTTCCATACCTGGCTAAATAAACAACAAAATAACAATCAACGGTAAATACATATATTGTCCTGTACAAAATAAAACAAAAACACACATATCTACATAAATTACATCAGCGTGGTTGAAGTTAAACTAAACCAAAGAGATAATCGTGCTTTACTAAATTTTCAAAATACTTAGATATATTCCTTACTTAAAATTGTCCATTTATCCTACGCTTTTCTTTCTTCTTTCTTCCGTAAATCAATTATTTGTAATCCTTAAATTGCATGAAGGCACATAACAAATGCTTCACAATTCCACAAACACTTATTCCTTTCTGTAATCGCGATTAGTCCAACTATACAAAGTTATTACTCCAATAACGTAATAAACTATACACATTTGGTTGCCTCTTAAAACGTTTCTAGTAACCTTTAGGAAATTAGTCCTTCCTTACACAAATAAACTTTAATGTACATAAAAATTACTTAACATTGGCTTAATTTATTACGAAATTTCGTTTACTTACTGGTGGTCTCATAAATAATTTTAACTCAATATCGGTACAAGAACACGCGCTGCACTTAACACTTTAACATAACAACTGTTAACTTTTTTTATAAATCTGCTTACGCACTTTTTACTTTCTTGAAAATAAACAAACTAATTTTATCTTCAATCCCAATTTAATTAATTGTTCTATTTATGAATGTCTTATACGATTCATCCCCTTTCGGGTAACGCAGTTGTTTAAACAATGACTGCCTCATTAAAATTCACAAATATAACTCCAACACCATCCCATTCTATCACACTACCTCGCGCGCGTCTCTCACCAAAACCAACAACCAACAACCAAAACGAAAAAGCTTAACTAACCAACCCACGTCAATCTCTGACTTTCCTATTTATAACTTCAGTCATCCATCTTTAAACATGTCTTCCTTCCGCGCTATATTCTCCAATAGTATTCATTCAAAATTTCTTAGGGCCGATAGATGCTGCCCTCTATACAAGCACGCGTGTAATTACAATACATCGCCATATTTGTTTTTACTTACAAATTTTGCAATTACTTCATGAAGAAACTATTTCTCGTCATTACATTCATTCAGTAGCCACTCTGGACCATTACGCAACTTTCAACATTTATCTCGAACCTGCGCTCGATCTGCTTCCGCAACATTTGCAAAAATAAGTACAGTCTAAGGTCTCAAATTCCATATACATACATATATTCTCAAAACAATTGCACAACATTACGAAAACTTTCGATAATTAACACTTAAACATACCCAATCTTTCTCTACATATTTTCTAAAACATTCTACACTTGTACACTCACATCTTCTGACCAAAATTACTCCTTTTCCACCAACATTCCATTCTTTACAGCAGCAAAACAGTAGCAATACAGTAGGAAACATTATCGTCCCATCGACAAATTTCTCTTCACATTTACATTCATCAAAATCTAATTATTCCAACACTAAAGTCTCTCTAATATTCAAATACACGTATCTACATACAAAATTATATTTCTCCTAAATTTCCAGTGGCGTATCATACACCCACATACATTATGCATACACAAAAAAAAAATTTTTTTTTTGTTCATACTTATAACAAATAAATTAAAAGGTGGGTGCTGTTATTGTATTAGAAAGGTAAGGTAAATTGTACCACGGTCTAGCTCAGTGAGGTACAAACTTATAAAACTTACTGAATATGAGAACTCGATCATCAGGTGTGAGGAAAGCAGAGATATTTTCATAGATATAATCAGTATTAGCATTTGTTTAATTGGGCACCACTCAATTTCTAGGTTTAATTAATAAAATACAACAAAAATTGAGAAAGGTTGTATCTCTGAACATAATAGGTAATCTGAATAAGCACTAAACATCTGTAGTTATATGTATATTTAATAAAGCAAAATGTCTGATTAATATCAGAATGAAATAACTAAACGATACTTCTTGTACTACCTTACAATCTTAAAGTACTAAGTTAAACACAGTAGATAAATGTACAATAAATGTATATTTAGAATCCAAAATGAAATCTATTCAAAATGTAGGTATTCAATAATAAAACGTATATTGACCAATGTCAACAAATTACAGTTGTGATAGGTTATGAACTCAAATGTTTTTATTTCAGAAGCAGGACTAACTGTTCCTTTTCTTAACCGTATCAAAATAACACTAACTGATTTGTTATTTACTTAACTACACTAGATAAGTACTTACTTGTACAAGACAAATAGTTTAAACTCGTCTTAAACGAACTGTAGCTTGAGAATTTTCATTTCCAATTCCAAGACTAATATACGATAATGTAAAGGTAATTTCCATTTGTAGTTAACGTACAAATAAACGAAACATAAACGTAAGGGAAGGCACTATAACTTTCCTATGTCTTCAACATAAAATATAGACGTACTGTAGCATTTGGTAACATTCAAATATTAGCACCAAATGTTGTTGACCCTACAACAACTGAACGATATAATGAACGTAGAATCGAACGAAAAACGCAGAATATGTGTAAAACAGCATATGTGATTGATGGAAAACAAAGGTATCTCCATTTATGTTCATAAAGATGACATTGCATTAACCGGCCATTTTAACAAAGTAACTGTACGTGACGTCATACCCAAGCCACTCAATGATACGTAAATTTACCAAAATAAAAGCTTTTTCTTGAAGATAAACGGTATTCTTATTCCTACCTTTGTTCCCTATTCTTATTCTAGTTTCTTGTTTCCCTATTAAATATAATATATAGAAAATGTAATTAAACGCCTGTACATACCTTATAAAAGGGAAGCAAAACTTAAAAAAGATAACGTCTGAACGTCACGGCATGGTAAAAGGAAATGCCTCGAACATGCTCAGCTTACACTGCGCATAGAACTGAAATTGGATGTCTAAAATATATACAGGGACGTACGTAATTATGTAGACTGAAGAGAAAATATTGCGATATAAAATTTAATTAATGAACGAAAAGAGAAATGCTTAAAATACTAAGGTAATGTAAATATACTTATCGATAATAATGCAAAGTTCTAAATTTAAATTAAGGTAACGTCAGACAAGAAATTGGCACGTTACAAACTCAATACACTCGCACTCAAAACACGTAATACACTTCATTATAACATCCTACATACAGGGTGCGTCATCGCAACCTGACATGCGTCAAGTTGCTGCTTCTACTGTTTGCCGCCTAATCTAAGATAATATTTTTCTCATCTATGGCACTCCACAGTACATTATTAGCGATAATGGTGTACAATTCCGCAGCAAGGAATTTGCTAAGCTCTGTTCAGAATATCGTTTAATCGTTAAATATTGTTTAACGCCAAATATCAGTCTATGGCTAACCCATCTGAAAGAATCAATAGAGTACTTAATACCATGATCTCTTCTTATATTACTCAAAGCCAGCGCAAATGGGACGAAAATTTAGCAAAAACAGGTTGTGCTATTAGGTCTGCTAAACATGACGTGATTGAGTGTTCTCCTTATTTCGCTCTCTTTGGACGTGATTATTCGCTTTTTGGAGATCTACACGGTCCTTGTGTTCCTCACGATATTACTTTATCGGATTCTGAACGTGCTCCGCACTATGGCAAATTCACTCGTCAATTTGAGGCTATTCGCTGAAACATTGTCAAACGATTAGAGAAGGCGTATACGTGTCGCGAACAGTGTTATAATGTAAGACGAAGATCAGCTAAATTTAATGTGAATGATAAAGTATGCGACGAAATTTTGTTTTGTCAGATGCTTTACAGCATTTTAATACTAAATTAGCTCCTAAATTTACTGGTCCCTATCCGATCAAAACCATTGTTTCTCCTTGGACTTATGAATCACAGGATTATTCTGGACATTCGCTAGGCGTTTATCATGTCAAAGACCTAAAACCTGATCATACTGCCTATTCTCTGTGGCAGATTCTGACGTTTCCGTAGATGTTTCAAACCTTCATACTACAAATAATCTATCCTTATGCTATCCTCGTCGACGAAAGAGACGAAAATACCTACATATCTCAAAAGATTTGTCTATAGATGCTGATTAGTGCTTCTCTTGGTATATTCTCTTAGATTTACTACTTTTACAAACTTTTTCTTAGTTCCTTATCCTATACTTATCTTTTAGGCGGTTGGTTCGGCGTAGTAGGGTAGGATACTTTTAGGGAGACCTCTCCTTCGTCTTCCGTGAACTCCACATCCGGTCCCTTCTCTCCTAATGTTTGCATTTCTCCAGAGATCTTACCTACTAATTTCCTCAGGGCTCTTTGGAGACTTACCCTTCTCATTTCACTTTCCTATCAACTGTCTTTGATCTAAATATACTCTGGCTTCCTACTTCACTTCACTGAATGAATAATCGTATGAATGGACCTAAGAGGAACGGGATGGGTTTGCCTTCCCAGTGCGAGCTTCGTTGACCACGGGATCTCGGGAATTAGAGTCAATGGGGCATATTTTTGCCGTAAATAAGATTTTCTCTTTCTCTCCGACTATCTCTTAATAGCACCTATGCCATTTCCTCAGTGCTAGTTCATGGTGTCATAGGATTGAGTTGGGGTCTATAATGGGCCCCTTATTTCACTTTTCCGGCCAAGGGACAAACGTTTGGGCTTTATTTTCTTGTGAGTTGAGATGGGTTTCTTCGGTTTTTAGGCCGCCGGCCCTTAAGTTCGGCTGAGGGTGGGATAATTTTGCTGTGGGTTGGGTTTCCTTTCATTCTTCTCTTCTTACTTTCCTGTTGGGTATCTTTAGGGATTGTGTGTACCACATGATTATTTGTTACGAGTAAGAATGGAGCGAAGATAATCACCATACCCAAATCACCTCATCCTTATCACCTTGCTTTCAGTAGATATACTATACCGATCCTGATCCAATTTTATCAGTAGATTTGTCAACAGATTTGGAAAAAGTCACCATAAAAGGTAACCCTGTCTCTTCAAGGTCACCGCTTTAAAGCCACGTTGTAGGAAAGGTTAGTAACCCTGCTGAGTCTGTTCAAGGTGACATTGCTTCAAGGTCATGCTCGCGCGTTCCCTTCAAGGCCATATTCTCCGTGCATTATTCCTCAAGGTCAGTAACTAGATTTGAAAAAGTCACTAGAAAAGTTACCAGATTGTTTTTCATGGTAATTGAAGCAGATTGTCCACGTCAATTGTAGGTTATCCCACACATTACCTGCATCTATTCCTCTACGTCTACGTACGTGGTTTCCAAGGTCATCACATTGCCTACATAAAAACTAAGGCCCTAGTCTTCAAAGCTAGGAAATGGTCACCACTCAATTCTCTGGCTGAGTGTTAATTGGTCACGCCTCTCAGGAAGTTCATTGAGCTCTGTCTCAATCATTGTTGTCTATGCATATTTCAAGGTCATCAAGCAATTCTTGGAAGTTTACTATGGTCACGCCCCCCAGCAAAGTGCCGTCAAGTGGTTCCGTTCCCCAAAACAGGAAGCCGTTTCCTAAAACAGGGGACCCGTTTCCCAAAACAATTAGCTGTTTCGCAACACAGGTAACCGTTTCCCCCCATTTCAAGGTCACACCTATGAGAAAAGAAGAAAGACGGTCCATTGTTCCATTATAATTTCTAAAAATAAATTGTTATCTAGATACACCTCAATTCTGAGAAATTAACTTTTAAGAACAAAGGCGATCCATTGTTAAAGACGACACTTCAAGGTCTATGCTTATAATTTTCAAGGTCACACATCTGACAAAAGAACAAAGGCGATTCATTGTTTTGGTGAGTCATCGCTTCCGAAATTCTGAGAAATCAACTTTCAAGAACAAAGGCGATCCATTGTTCAGACCGATGCTTCAAGGTCATCTAACAAGTAAAATATTTATTATAAAACTTATAATTTATTAACCGCAATATTCATCTATATCTACAGATAAAAAATCGATTTAAGTAAATATACATATTATGGGAAGTTTGATGTACTGTCACTTAACATTTTGTAATACCTTTGCTGGATCATATCTATTTTATTTATTATTTGTTTTTCACATTCAATTTCCTACAACTGATTTTCGTTTAATGTGGTCCACGCCACATCATCATCTTTCCTAATAGGTATTTTCATCGCTTCATTATGTTTACTAGCCATACATTCAGCTTTCCTTAAAGCCTTCATATCGGGATCTGAGATCCTTTTACTTCGAGATATTACAAACCTAAGCAAGCCCTGAGGTATCATTGTTGTCTATGGTAAGCATGCTTCAAAAGGTCATCAAGCAATTCATGGAAGTTTACTTTGGTCACGCCCCCCAGCAAAGTGCCCTCAAATGGTTCCGTGCCCCAAAACAGGTAGCCGTTTTCCAAAACAGGTAGCCATTCTCTAAAAACAGGTAGCCATTTCTTGAAAACAGGTAGCGGTTTCCCAAAACAGATAGCTGTTTCGCGACACAGGTAGCCGTCCCCCCCCCCCCAAGGTCACACCTCTGAGAAAAGGACAAAGGCGATTCATTGTTCCGACCGAGTTATAAAAATAGATTGTTATCTAGATACCCCCCACCTCAATTCTGTGAAACCAATTTTCAAGAACAAAGACGATCCATTGTTTAAGCCGACGCTTCAAAGTCTATGCTTATAATTTTCATGGTCACACCTCTTATAAAGGAACAAAGGCGATTCATTGTTCTGGTCCAGTTATAATTTCTAAAAATAGATTCTTTGGTTAAACCAAAGCACCTATTGCAAACTCTATAAAAATGCATGTGACCTAGAGCTATCGAAAAAATATAAAGTTATTAATGTCACAGTAATCAATACGAAGTATGGTGAATGTATAGTGTTAGAAACAGCGGAGTTTAAATGTGTTTTACGTCAGCGCTTTTACGAGTATTTCAAAGAAGAAGAAAATCGAATTGAGGCATATAAAACGATGCTAAATACAAAGGATGTATTCATGAGTAGTCTGGGTGCAGTCGGAAAAACGATAAACATAACATTTAGTGCATCCAACCATATGTAAACATGCTCATTTCGAAAATAGTGTTTAGTCGTAGTGCAGTTGTGGAAAAGTCATGCAAGCAGCAATAAAATCACTCCTGGAACGATGTTCACTGCCGGATACTTCATACCGCTGTAGTAACAATATGATGATTAAAAAATAAAGACTTTAAGTGTTGTGAATATGGTGTTCTTTTCAAGTTGAAGAGACGTATATTTCACCAGCTACCTCCACCATTTGCTTTAAAGTTCAAGGTCACGCCACATTACAATTCAGAGAAGTAATTTTCAAGGTCTCCCAATCCTGTCCGATCTTATCCATATTTTAACCCCGAATGTAACTGGTGCATCCATATAAGGAGAGTGCAATCATGATGAACAATAATTTTACGGTAAACCTAAAGTGCTATGAAGAGCAATTAGATATTAGTTAAAATTATAAATAGATGTCTGACACTTGCATAAAAGGGAAACTTATGCGTCGAATTGTGCGGTTTAATTAAACTACACATGCGTTCTTGTGCATTTAAAATTCTGAAATTGTGTTCCAAGCGATTTTGAAAATTGTGCATATGTTTTGTTATAAGTGGTTACGGGGTCACGCTACAGAGACGATGATTGTAATAGTTGATGTACAGGGATTCAAAACGGCAAAACATGTATTTACACCCAAACAGCTAATGGAAATCAAGCTGCCCATTTTGTGTTCAAACCACTATTTTCTTGGCACATCTTAGACGTAGAATTTCCGGTTAATCAATAATCATCACTGCATCAAATGGGGATCTGGATATACCTCTACAAATCTCTTTCCACACATACTTCGTGAACTAATATCGGTAACAGATGATGTGTACGTTAAAGGGCGAGAAAAAGCCGATTACATTCGAAAAATATTGAGACAGTCAGTGTTATAGAAATTGAAGGGCAACCAGCTTTACCCAAAATAAATGCAATTTGTTTCTTTCATACACAAATCACTTGTAATTCTGCTTTATACAATAACTATGTAAGACAATAGAAGTAAAAGGTTTATGAAATGTGTGTGCCGATAGGGGTTACAAGTAAAGGGGAAGCATTTGCAATATTTACAATAAAATGCAAGTATGTATTATTTCATGTAAAAGCCCTCTGATGCAAACTATTTCTATGGTTATACCCTACCATATCCATCTAGGGAAATAATGTTAAGGAATCAAATTTTAGCATTCCTTGGAGATAAAATTCTTGGAAATAGCAAATAAGCGTTCCTTTCTAACAATAGAATCAGTTCGTGGAAACAAGAGGGTTGTTGTCTAGGCTGAACGTATATCAAGGTTCCTATATTGGCTAAACATTATGCTTACAGTATCTGGTTGTGTGGTTGGAAGATTTCAAGGTCTCCAAGCAATTTAATTGTCAAGACCATATGTGTTAACCTACAGGCTGTCCCGATCTTACCCGACCTCATTCGATCGAAATTTAATCGAGTCAAGGTGTTAAATCAACATGCAGGACCAATTCTAAACGGTTCATGGAAACAAGGAGAATGATGAGGTTGTTGTCTGTGCTAATATGAAGGTTCTTGACTAAATTGTAATAAAAGATTATGGTCAGTAAGGGAACTTCATACTATGGTCCAACAGCCAGGATGAGGTAGTTTCAGAACCGGATCCGGTTTCCAAAATTCAGTATAACCGTTTCCCAGAAACAGGGGAGCCGATCACTCAACATCTGAGGCTAAATTTGAACTAGGTCAAAACCATTTATTTAAATAGAAATCTGAAACAGGTGGAATTCTGGTCGTGTAAGGGTTAAAGTTTGTATGTAAATCCATTCGTGGAAATATGAAGGTTGCATCCAAGTACAATTCTTAGAAATCTGAAGCTAGTCCAAGGTACTGATTACCGAACTAGTTTTATAATTATAGAAAAGCTTAAATCAACCTTAAATCAATTCTAACGTTTGGGAGAATTGTTGTTATGGTCAAGTACTGATAGTAGTTTTCCAAACTAATGGTTCCAAAAGATAACCTTTCCAAATCAGGCCTACTTTAGGTAAATGAGGTAAAACCTTTTCCAAATAGTTATAGGTACTGTTTCAACGAAGGCTATCATCCAGGGGTGCTTTAGATAAATTCTGACCCCTAGAAAAATAATGTTTTGATGAACTTAGAATTCTGCGCCGCTTTTGAGAAGAAGAATGACTTTTTATGTTTGAAAAAAGCTGGAATAAAAAGTAGTGTTGGAAACCATGATTGAGTGTTAGGGTTTAAAAGTCCCATTGTGTGTGTGCAAGAATCAGTGTACTATTGATTAGCAGCGCTGATGAAACTAGTAGTACGTAAGGTAGAAAGAAAAGTACAGAAAAATCAGTAAGTGTGGAGAAGAGGTTGAAGACGTTAATAAAGCAAGTAAAAGAAGTAAAACTCGATTTGGAGTGTTATAAACTGAAAACAAAAATGATGAAGCTGTGTATTAGCAATGAGCAATATGTAAATATAGTGTAGTAAAGTAGAAGTATAATGTTGGAAAAGGATGAGTTTAAATGCATGTTAGCTCAGTGCTTTTACAAGTATTTTAAAGAAGAAAATTTAAGACGCTGATAAACACAAAGGGTGTGTTTATGAGTAGTTTGGATGCAATCGGAAAACTAGAATCATTTTACAGAACTGTACAAAGGGTGTGTAAAATGTTGTTATAAGTATCTCACAATTATATATATTAGGTTTAGGTAACTGTATAATTAAAGAATAAAGACTTTAAGTGTTGTGAATATGTTGTTCTTTTAAGTTAAAGAGACGTAGACAGTAAAATAACTTCAAAAAGCTTTTGTAGTACTAGTTTTCGGTATTCTCTTCTCCAACCCATAATGGTTAAACGATTCCTTATTGGCTCTGCATATCTATGTTTGGGCCCGGGAACTTTTCGATAAACATCTACCTAGGATTTTATCTGATATCGACCTTCTTCCTCCAAATGAGAAGGCGATACATACGTGCTTTATCGAAACACTGAATTAGGGAATTATAATCTCCCATAAGGAAATGGAACCCCTGACGTACGTTGGAACAGGCTTTAAAGAGGTGAAATTGGCCTATATACAACGTATAAAGGAAGATTTATTGGAAAAGATCAATGACAGCTATATAAATTGCAGTATAGAAAGGGAGTTATATGAATTTAAATTTGATGTACTACGTCTATATAAAATCTAAATGATTCCTAAATAAATAAATAAAAATCAATTTACTGGTTTTAATGCAGATCGCTAGACAAAGAAGCGTGATTGCTTTGAATCACTAAATGGCATTTATGCATATGTGAACTAAAATTTCTTTTATTACTAAATCGTTGTAATGGAAAATACAATGACTTTCCTTTGTATAAAGGAGATTTAAAAATGTGTAATTATGGAGATTTAGCCCAAAAACCTAAAAAATTGTTTGGACGTTTCAAACCTAGGATTCATGTTCAGCGTCCCAAAAAAAAACATAAATTTCAACCCTTTTTATTACTAAATTGACTATCCTTGGACTTAAAAGAGCACACAATGACAGCTTGCAGCATAGAAATGGAGTTAATTTGATGTACTAATGTTTCGGTAATTTTTACATAAAAGGTTGTAAATGAAAGAAATAAGAAAATCGATTTAGTTATAGTTTGAATGTATGCAGATCTCTAGACAAAGAAACGGATTGTTTTTATATAAATGAATGGTTTTTATTGTGGTAGGCGTTAGAACATGTTGCCATTGTTATAAAGAGGATACAATAGGCTTGCATTCATACAGGTGATGTACTTGGTAGTGATTTTCTGTATTGTATATAATGTTATGTTTAATGCGAACGCTCATTCATTACGTGTTTCTCATAATGGCGCCACCTAATATACAATTCCGTGTATCAATGAGGAAGAAGAAGAAAGTGACTATATTGCAAAATATCTTGCTGCAACCCCCCAGAACAGCACCATCCACACTATATCCTGTCATTGCTATCAGAGATAGTGATCAGGAAGATTGTGAGGTTGACTTTGAGAAGTGAGTATTTACTGCTTTTATGCCCCACATTATTAATGTATTTTCTTAATATATTGTAATATTGCACCAGTTGCCACTACCACCACCACCACATCGGAAGCACAACCACCTCTGCTAGTAAGAGCTGGAGGTAGTGGGTCCGGCTTTGCTCAGTATTTTGAGAAGTGAGTATTTACTGATTTCTTACCTCACACATTATTAATGTATTTTATTACTCTTTTCTAGTAGTACACCCCTCGCACAACCACAATTGCAACATGTGGGAGGGAGTACACAGGACCTTACCTCACTGAGCGACTTTAAAACTACAAGTGTGCAGTGGTTAAAAACTATTTTTGTGGACTATGCGAATAGTGAGGTGTTGGTTGTGGGTGAGGTTGAGCGTTTAACTAGAAGACATTAGACTGAGCACACAAACAACTCAGCAACTGCTAACTACACTAGAAAACCTAAAAGTATAACATTATTATTATTATTTCTGATCTAACTACGTTCACTACTTTTAACTAGAAGATATTTTCAAAGTGATTAGAACTATTATTACATCTCATTTAATTTCCATCGGTATGTAACTAAGGCACCAAAAGCATACCAGGACAGTAACTCAGACATAAATTGAATGTATCTTACCTGTACGATAAGGTTAGTTGAATAATACATATTAGTAATAAGGTAGTTGAAAAGAATGAAAATATTCTTAAGCTTGAAAGCAACTTATCATTACTAAAATGTTATCGCATAAGACTGAAACAATAAAGGAACGCTTTTAAAATAGGTAGAGGTAATCTATAAAAGTTAATATGGCCACCTATTGAATCATGTTTCAATGATCGGTTACTTACAGGGGATTATAGTTAATAGGAATTATATTATCAATTAGTATTATTAAGTAATTATTAATTATATGAAATCGGAATGCGGAATGATACAAATGCAAGAATTTTAGTAGTCTTAAGAGGATGCTTTCCTACTGCAATTATAGCACACAAAGGGGACTATAATTATTATTATTTTTATTAATTAATAATTATATGATTAATATTAGTTCGGAATGCGGAATGATACAAATGAATGATAGACCTTTTAATAGTCTTAACAACTCAATCATGTAAAGGTTAAACTAATTGAAAGGATGTGTGATGTGCATGTGTAAGTGTTATTGGGTTTTCTTTAGTAATAGTTTATTTTAAATTTAAAGAAAATATGTTATATTCAGCAACATTTGAGAAATTGAACACCCTCCCTATTAAATTGTATTGTATTCGGGCAAAAGTATATTACCATTTGTAAAGCTAATAATTCACTTCAAACATATTATTGTCACGAAAATTGCACTTAACATAAAATTGAAAGTAACATTTCGAAAACTGAATTTACTAGTTTTAGTTCTCTACAGTGAATGGGTATTTCATTAAACCTTTTCCTATACTATCGACTTCAACATCTTATCTAGCACTTTGAACACATGCCCCGAAACAATTTCATGCTTATGTATTGTTCATCTATCCTGCTCCGCAAAAACGAACACTAGTTAAAAATAAATACACTTATAAACTTTTTAGCACATTTAGTGCATTTATTTTGACGCACCCTAGCCAAAACACTTCACAACTGTTTTTACCACACTTAAACGTTATAGCACATTTTGATGCGTCAACCACTACACCTGCCACGTTGGGGGTCCTCGTTTGACCAAATTTGGGGATGGTAATGCTAAGAAACAAAAATCAAATTGAGGAAATTATTTAAAGTATATTTACCCGAATTTACAGAACTCGAGCTCTCACCGAACACGCTCACGCACACGTACACGCACACGCGCACGCAAACGCACACGCACACACACGCACGAGCACGCGCACGCTCACGCAGGCGCAGACTCAGACGCACACGCGGACGCAGACGCAGACGGAAACGCAGACGCAGACGCAAACGCAGACGCAGACGCTGACGCCGACATAGACGCCCACGCAGACGCAGGCAGCACATGCACGCAGACGCAGACGGTGACGCAGACGCAGACGCAGACGCAGACTCGACGAGCACGCGAGCAGGAGCACGGCGCAACGCGCACGCAGCACAGCGCATTGACGCAGACGCAGACGCAGACGCAGACGCAGACGCAGACGCAGACGCAGACGCAGACGCAGACGCAGACGCAGACGCAGACGCAGAACAGACGCAGACGCAGACGCAGCGCAGCGCAGACGCAGACGCAGACGCAGACGCAGACGCAGACGCAGCCGCAGACGCAGACGCAGACGCAGACGCAGACGCAGACGCAGACGCAGACGCAGACGCAGGCACAGACGCAGACGCAGACACAGGCGCAAACGCAGACGCAGACGCAGACGCAGACTCAGACGCAGACGCAGACATGCACTCAGACGCAGACGCAGACGCAGACGCAGACGCAGACGCAGACGCAGACGCTGACGCCGACATAGACGCCCACGCAGACGCAGGCGCACATGCACATGCACACGCAGATGCAGACGCAGACGCAGACGCAGACGCAGACGCAGATGCAGACACAGACGCAGACGCAGACGGTGACGCAGACGCAGACGCAGACACAGACGCAGACTCACGAGCACGCGCAGGCGCACGTGCACGCGCACGCGCACACGCAGACGCAGACGCAGACGCAGACGCAGACGCAGACGAGACGCAGACGCAGTCGCAGGCGCAGACGCAGACGCAGACGCAGACGCAGACGCAGACAGACGCAGACGCAGACGCAGACGCAGACGCAGACGCAGACGCAGACGCAGACGCAGACGCAGACGCAGACGCAGACGCAGACGCAGACGCAGACACAGGCGCAAACGCAGACGCAGACGCAGACTCAGACGCAGACGCAGACATGCACTCAGACGCAGACGCAGACGCAGACGCAGACGCAGACGCAAGCGCAAACGCAAACGATGGCGCAGGCGCAGGCCTAGACGCAGTCTCATTCGTAGGCGCCGACAAAGACCTAGATGCAGACACACACACACACACACACAAAAACAAACACGTAAGATCAGAGTTAAAACTCATCACAGGTGGTGCTCTTTATTATTTTGCATATATTTATTCAATCTAATTTTGCAACATTGCAAACGCATCTATATGCAAACAACTTTTATGCTCATTCCATCCGATGTATTCCATCTAACAGTAAAATCAGCAGTGATACGATATCATTCTGACAGAAGCATCCTTTCAAGGCAACTGGCTTACCAGTGTTCCATTGGCTCAAAAATTGGCAAAAGAAAAAAATTATCTGTAATTGGACCATCAAGCGAGTAAAAGACAATTAGCCCCGGTATTTAAAGACCTACAGCATAATGGTCGCAAAACGGGATCAAATTTCTTTCAGTTTCACGACAAAATTACCACTGTAGCCTATAAATCGAAGGAGAACAAGATGTTTGCACTAATATCAACCATGCGTCCTGACTCTGCAGTGAATTACTACGAAGAAACCCGAAATTATAATGGACTATAATTCAATAAAAGGAACCGAGGATTGTTTCGACCAAATGTGCTAGAACAAAATTGCCTATTTGTTTACTCTATACAATCAATGCATATGTGGTCTATTTTCATAACTTTTTATAGAAATAACCACGGGAATGTAAAACCATTATCATGGCTGGAATTCATGTTAACTGCACAAAGGACTTTGTTGAACATGGCAATCGGTAAAACTGAACTTTCCTACACCTTCCGCATAACTTCCTCTGCTCTAAAAACTCAGCCAGGATAACTTAAGTACTGCAGTTTATGTGATTACAAAAAGAAAAGAATGACCACAGCTTACTGTTCGTGCGGAAAATAAATCTTTTATAAAAATGTACACGGTCTTAAATTTTATTCCGCAGTTTTGGAGCGCCCTGTACAGTTGAGTTTGTTATAGAAATCTATCTTCTTTAACACTCAATGCCATTTATTTCAACTTCTATATTTCCTGCAGTTTAGGCACTAGAGCACGTTGGGAAATATTTGACGCAACGAGGCAGATTGCTGGGTGTAGGAATTTAGATCTTAAATAAATATTCCAACTTTGACCGCTGGTCCGTATTCGAGCTGCCACTCCAGTCTCCACTAAATTCACATTCGTCCACATATTTAGATGCAGCCTATTTAGATCGAAGTCTAATTTATTGAATTCGATTTTATAAAGAAAATCAAGTTCGTAAGCCGATCATCCGAAAGGTTATTAAGATCTAGATGTTTAAGAGATAGGTATTGAGTCAAATATGAATAAAACGCTTCACTGCCTTTTGAGTTACTGCGTACGAAAGAAAGTAAAGTGCCCCGACTTATAGACTTTACACCATTCCCCACTGCATAATTCATTAGTATCAAGATATTTAGGTTTTAGAGCTGAAGCTTAAAGAAATGCCACAAATACACATACATACTTCACCTTTTCCAAAACTTACTTTTTTGAGCTTAGGCGTCAATATGAATATATCTTATGCCGTTCACTTTTTCTCGCATCACAACTTTCCCTATAAGAAAAAAGTTAAAATATAAGAAACACTACTTATAATTGCTTTGCTTAATCATAATACTGTTTCAAACTGATATTGGCGTTAGATTTTTATGTGATTGCGAAGGTTACGTGTAGTATAAAATTTGTTCTTTCATTATTTATAAATACCATTATTAATGTAAAACGAATACTTAAGTAAAAAATAAGAAACCGTGGGTGGCATTTTTAATTAATGTCAAATGCAATACATAGAAAGATCTATTAGATTGATGATTAAAGATTTTATTTAATGATACAATGTGGGAATGTCAATGTTAATTTAGCAATTATTGCACAATTCTTGTATATAGCGTAATAAATCTTTTGAAAGTGCAGGTTATAAGGCTAACCAACTTACTAATTAAAATAAATTTTATTGCTACTAGGAGCTAAGAGCAAATGTTCAGTTATCGCCAAATTTTTCTACCGTTCGATGTTTGGCTTAGTAAGAAATGAGTTCTTTAACGTAACGTTTTACATAAGTCAATCACATAATGTATACCTCTCCTCTGATCCTTAAGAACAATGTCGAGTCTAAAAAATGACAGCATACCAGTTCCATGTACTATTTTACTTCTTATTTTAACATATCCAGCTACAAGTCGTGGTAATGAATCTTAATCTCTAAGGGGGTTCTTATAATAAATAGAGAAGGTAGGATAAGTTTTGGATAATTCTGAGATTTGGGAGTATGAGATAACCGCATATATCAAAGCCACGAAATAGGTTGGACTGTTTAGAGATTACATCGATAATTTCATGAAACTCAAGTAAGAATGTTCAGGGTGGCCCAACCTTTGTACGTCAGAATCCGAGAAGACGAGGTAGGCACATAACAGAATATTAAAATAAAGAGGGAATTCAACTAGACGAAAAAAATCCCGGTTTAAGATACTTGACCAAGCTAATGTTAAACTCCTTTTGGGATTCGCCAACATGAAAATTTAATCCAAGGCAGTATTGTATATGAGCCAAAGGACTTTTTGAAATTGTTTGCGGATCCTTTGGTGCAGGTACAATCCATTATTCCTATTAATGATAATTTGGTAGTTGTAAATTGGCGTAGACCTTAGGGTAAAGGCGAGGCTCGCTTGAGGCCGAGCCCAATGCCAACTCTATGGCCTTGCCCTGGAAATCCTCAAGGTCAAATAAAGATACAACAAAATGATGGCGCCAAGTGTACCCCTTCACTCTCTTCTTTGGTTCTTGCAATCCATGAGGAGATGTGTACTCCTGCCGCACTTTGAAAATAGTTTTTTTCAGAAACACCACTCATTTCCAACACCTGCTTTATTATATTTGATAACGAATAATTATTATCACGATTTCGAAAAGTGTTCACAAGATTCATGATCATCTGCTTTTTTAAAACACTTAAGCTCTGCCCAGGTTTATTTTGGACAGTTACGTGCACCATGCTCGCTTATAAAGTTAACTAACAGAAACCATATAAAATAAATGTTAATACGTCGATTGATACTCCTCCAAAAAACGTACACTAGTAAATAAAATATCCAAATCTTTTAAATACCTGTAACGTAATTAACTGGTTATCCATTAAGATTCCAATATTTCAAAGTGTATGTATTCATCCTCACATTATTATTGTAAATAAATTAAGAGTAATTTGTATTTTGCATAATGTGGAACAAAAACAATTTCCATTGTGCCATTAGACCAGCATTGCGCTCTTAATACATTATGAGTGTTAATTATTCTTTTATTTATAAGAACAAAGGTTAGGTTGCGTTGAATTTTATAATGACTTTGAAATAACAATTAATTACAACCTATAATTTATATTATTATGCGTAAAATGTTTAACATTAAAAATAACCGCATTTTAAATATATTAGTACTTAGTACTAATACAACTTTAACAAATTTATGGAGAACCCCTGATTTCTTTTAAGTAAAGGTACATCAACGGTTGTTGTCCAGAAGCGGCAACAATGGTAAGAAAATCCTCTATTTGCATAAAAAATTCTCAGGTGCATTCCAATAATTATTTTCCCTGCTTCCGTAGTTAAAAATCGTTTTAGATTTCGAGGCATGAACCCCACCAATGCGCTACCTCAAATTATCTCGTACAATCACGTTAGACCGCGGACTATATAAGCGGAACCGCAACGCGATATTAATTATCTTATTACTTCCATCCTGAATTAAACATCTTATTACTTCCGTCCTAAAGTAAACACCTTATTCCTTCCGACCTGAAGTAAACATCTTGTTACTTCCGTCCTGAAGTAAATACCTTATTACTTCCATCCTGATTTCTATTCCGCCCTATTTGGAATCAAAATCCGTTACTTCTGCCTGCCGACCTTATCCTAGGGTAAGACATAAATTTTCTATCATATTTACCAGACCATTTTTCCGTTAAAACGATTTATTTTCTGCTTGGACAGATTATTAATCTATTACGTCTGCAAAAACACCGCAATACCTGTACACTAAATACTTACTCGGGTGTACGCCCAGCGTAAAGCAAGCATATCCTAATACACGATATCCTACTCTATACTTTTAGGTTGTCGTCTGAAAAGTAATGGGACTTCCTCTAGAATATTCCACAAGGTGTCTTCCTGTGTGGATATTTCCCTACGTTTGCTTGTCTGAAAGGTGCCCGGCTGTTCAGTCTAGTGTCCTTCTAATTAACCAAAGGGTGTAGGCCCGTTTGATTAAATAATTCTTTCTTAACCAAACTGGGAACCCAGTAAAAACTGCAGAATAAATCTCATAATAATCATCATAAGTTCCATTTCCATCAAGAGCATCCTATTAAAACCGTTATCAATTCTCGCTAGCAGTCATAAACACTAAACTTCCTGAACGAATAAATAAATTCTTTAAAAATTAAAGCACATTCTACAAAGTACAAATTCCGACTTAATTCCTTAACAATGCTCTCGTTTCTGGTAAGTGATAATAAGTGTCGCATAAAGTTCTAAAATCCCTTTTAATTTATACAAATTACTATTACGTAGAAATTCAGATTTAATTCCTCAAAAGAGAATCCGGTTCTGTATAATTTTCCATTAAGCAATAAGAATAAATCGCATATAAAGGAAAATATGAACCCTTCTATTACACATCTTAGTAACCACATTTATTGGTTATTAAGATGTGTAATAGAAGGGTTTATATTTTCTTTTATCACATTTCATACACGTGGTGAAAGAAACAGCACCAACTACTTTTAATATATTCATCTATTCTCGAATGTACGATCCTACTATTTCCTACTACATCTTTTGCATAATTAAAAGTAATTATGGCAAAACCGCGAAGTTACAGATTGCTAAATGAATAAACGCGATCCTAGTAATTTGTTTTAAAAACAGAAATCAGTAACATCTATAGTGAAAGTCACACTGAGAATGCAGTGTGGAGTCTTATGGAGCACACCGTTGCCAGTTGAACTTTGAGTGATTTTTTCAACTAAAACTTTCCGATTTTTTCAAAAATAAGGACAGTTTACTCTTACGTATCGTTCGCAAAAAATAAAAAAGTTTTTCATTTGTGTCCAACTTCTTGGCGGCACTGTATAATAACTTCAGAGCCGACCCTGTCACAGCCATCGGACAACCGGGAACACAGTGTGCCGGCCTCCCATTACAAATACGTTGCCTATATCCCGCCACACTGCATTCTCGGTGTGACTCGCACTACAGTGACCCAGTAAACTGGGTACGTGACAAGTGACCGTCGCCGACGGTAATCTGGCCATTGGGAAAATGGTCGATGGCAATGTCGCCGACGGCCGAGTAGCCGTCAACCACGATAATAATCACCGGTGTATTATTTTTTTAAGTAATATATCTAAAATATAAAATAGTACAATAACTCTAACTTCATAAATACATGTGATTCCAAAAAAAAAGGAAATTTAAAACTGTTATGAGGACAAAGTTACGGGTAAGAGCTGGGTTAATGATGTAATTGAAATTTAATTATAGACTTGTCTTGGTGACGTAGGTTGTGATCAAAAACTATAAAAATAATATTCCTGTTTTATTTTTGAAGATTTTTATTAATTTAAAAAAAATACATAACAAAACTTTTTTCGGTGTACTTATTCTTTTTATACCTATAGTCGTCATTTACAAATATTAACAGATTTAATCCTGTTGAGTAATGACTTTCCCATTTTCGGTCATTAATAATACATTGAAAACAAGAAATGTAGTCTCGTAATTATTGGGCTAGGCAAGTGTTAACAATTTATAATTAAGTTCCGTTATGTCATTAACTAGATTTCAACAATAACTAAATGAAATACATCAATTTTAGGAGATTGGGTCACTTTCAAAATAAACCAATAAAATTTTAAGTCAAAATTTGCTTTTAATTAAATCTTTCAGTTTGAATATTGAAATCACCAATTTTCATTAATTAATGCTTTCGCTGCTCGGGAGGAGATCACAAATAAGGCTATAAAATTCAATTAAATGTTCATCTACTGTACACACATAAGAAACAAATAAAATAACGCACAACAAGGACACAGATAAAATACTAAGGATAGGCGTCAAATACAAGATACGCACTGCCTTCAAATCGACCAGAACGCTCAGGGGAGTGCTAACCAAAACCAAATCACACAATGAAAATCAAAATTCCAAGAATTGTGTATACAACCAACAATGCTAATGCGGCAGAGCATACATAGTAGAGAGACCACTCAAAGTGAGAACCCAGGAATACAAGAACAACGTCAGCAAGGGCGAAACAGCAGAGGCCACATACATCGTACTAGCAGAAAATCCAACAAGCCAAGCTAGTGTCGAAATGAAACCCATATGGATTCCAATAATGCGCAAGAGCTTAAGCGCATATATTTATATATATATATATATATATATATATATATATATATATTATCTATTGTACACACATAAGAAACAAATAAAATAACGCACAACAAGGATACAGACAAAATACTAAGGATAGGCGTCAAATACAAGATACGCACTGCCTTCAAATCGACCAGAACGCTCACGGGAATACTAACCAAAGCCAAATCACACAATGAAAATCAGAATTCTAAGAATTGTGTATACAACCTACAATGCTAATGCGGCAGAGTATACATAGTAGAGAGACCACTCAAAGTGAGAACCCAGGAATACAAGAACAACGTCAGCAAGGGCGAAACAGCAGAGGCCACATACATCGTACTAGCAGAAAATCCAACAAGCCAAGCTAGTGTCGAAATGAAACCCATATGGATTCCAATAATGCGCAAGAGCTTAAGCGCATATATTTATATATATATATATATATATATATATATATATATATATATATATATGAAGTTTAGGGGGAAGTAACGACCGTAGCTATTATAAAAATATGGCATCGGGATGCGGTCTAGTTCAAAATGAAAATGACCCTTTATTTAATTCAAGCTTTCGAAATACTTTATTTGTTCACCAGGAATCTGTGTAAAATGAACATAAGTAAGAATTAATTTATTAACATTATAAAGATTACTTACTAAGTGAGAGAATTATAAACTAACGGACACTATAGTACAGTAGAATTGATGAATACAATGTTACGATTACAATTTAAAATTACAACTTAAAAATACAGTTATTGAAGTATTTAAAATTTTAAAATAAATATAAATATAAATATATATATATATATATATATATATATATATATATATATATATATACCTACTGCGTTACAAACTAAAATTCTTAGAAGATATGATTTATAAAACCAGTTGTACTGAATATATGAATAAATGTTGCTTAGATTATCTAGACCAGTTTTTTAATTTAAAGATCTTGAGTACCGAAAATGTGAGTCATTTCAAGGAAAAGTTTGCTTCTATAATTAATTTCTATATCTAAAATGTTAAATTTAGGAAAATTTGAAATGTGATTGGTGTTTTTACTATGTTTTGCTAAAGCACAATAATTTTTTCCTATTTTGCAGTCTCTTCTATACTGAGTAAGTCTTGTTTTAAGCCGTTGTGATGTTTGATCAATATATCCTTTATTGCATTCGCTACAAGGGACAAAATATACAACATTACTAAGAATTGGAGTTCTGTCTTTTAATTTTGAAAAAAGTTTTTTGGTAGGTTTAATGTTATATTTCGCTATACGTATTTGTTCGTTGTTTAATATATTACATCAGATTTGTGTTAAGTTTAATAAGTAAGGGATTCTTCTGTTAATCATGTTTGTTTGTGTCAAGAATGCATTTTAAAAATTAATTTGAGAATTGACTGGTGTACTGTATAATAAATTCTTTAATAATGTTTAGTTCACCTAAATACAATCTTGAAAATTATGTTTTTAATAAATCTAGGAAGTTTCTTAAAGACAACAATGATGTACTTATCACTAGTGTAGATAACTGTAGCCATCAATAAAACAGACTACATTAACAAAGCTAATGATCTATTTGCAGATCAACTTACTTACAGTAAATTAAAATTTGACCCTACGTTCACCACACAAAAAAAACAATGAATTAGTTAAAACATTAAAGGAAAATAATTGTATTGATGAACCTACAGCTAAACTCCTAACTATAAATAATGCAACAGCGCCCAAATTCTATGGGCTACCTAAAGTACATAAAAATAATATACCCCTTAGACATACAGTTTGTTCTATCAATTCACCAACACATGCACTCTCTAGCTTTGTTGGAAACACTTTATCAAATTCCTTTAACAATATAAATGATTACAATACCAAAGATTCCTTTACTTTTGCATCAACATACAATAATTTTCAATTATGGCATAATTACATTTTGATTTCTCTAGACATTGTCTCTATTTACTAACATTTCAAAAGAATTTTTTATCCCAACTATTAACAAACAATATACAACCACGTACCACACAAAATTAAAAAAAATGTGTTTTTTAATTTTGTGTGGTACGTGGGTGTACTTTGTTTGTTACAGATCATGCCACAATTGCAGTGTTCCAGATTTTTCAACCCAACTATTAACTTTATTATCAATAATATCTATTTTTCCTTCAATAATATTTTTTATAAGCAGATGTTTGGCATCCCTATGGGATCTTCTCTTAGTCCAATACTTGCTACAATAGTAATGGATTCTCTTTTTGATCATGTATTACCTTTACTTAATTTTGATACCCCTTTAATTAAAAAATACGTAGATGATGTAATTATTCCCATTCCCAATGATACTAACATTCAAGTTCTAGAGACTTTTAACAGTTTTAATACACATATTCAGTTTACAATAGAAGAAGAAAACAATAATAGTATCCCCTTCTTAGATACCGGAATCATAAGAAAACCTGATAACAGTATAATAATAGACTGGTATCAAAAACCAACTAACTCCGGTAGATATATTAATCACTGTTCTAATCATCCTTTTAATCAAAGAATTAATATTGTTCTGGGTCTCCAGAACGGAATACTTAGATTTCGCATCAATCATTACACAAAAGAATCTAAATACCTTATTCTTGATTTTTAGTAACAATGGTTCTCCAAAAATATTATTAAAGAATTTATTGTACAGTACACCGGTCAATTCTCAAATTAATTTTCAAAATTCATACTTGACACAAACAAACAAGATTAACAGAAGAATCCCTTACATACTAGACTTAACACCAATCTGATGTAATATCTTAAACAACGATTAAATACGTATAGCGAAGTATAACATTAAACCTATCAAAAAACTTTTTTCAAAATTAAAAAACAGAACTCCAATTCTTAATAACTCTCATGTTGTATAGTCCATCCTTTGTAGCGAATGCAATAAAGTGTATATTGGACAAACATCACAATGGCTTAAAACAAGGCTTACCCAGTATAGAAGAGACTGTAAAATAGGAAAAAATTATTGTGCTTTAGGAAAACATAGTAAAACACCAATCACATTCCAAATTTTCCTAAAGTTAAAATTTTAGACACAGAAATTAGTTATAGAAGCAGACTTTTCCTTGAAATGACTCACATTTTCAGTACTCATGATACTTTAAATTACGAAACTGATCTAGATAAGCTAAGCAACATTTATTCATATATTCTGAGTACTAATTTGAATTGATTCAGTACAACAGGTTTCATAAATTATATCTTCTAAGAATTTTAGTTTGTAAGCAGTAGTATATATATATATATATATATATATATATATATATATATATATATATATATATATATATATATATATACAGCGTGTTCAGCGAGGAATGGGACAGTGCAATATCTCGAGAGCGGATGAAGATTTTAAATTATGAAAATAGTTTTGTAAATATCTTCCAAGGGCGCACATTTGTTGGCACAAAGATTTGAATCAACGCCCATCACCGCCAGGTGGCGCTATCTCACTTCAATTTTTTAAATGCAATGCCCTATTTTTTATTTCATTTTTGGATTCTATGATATATTTGTGATGACTTTTATTAAGACTCCTACCAACCTATCTCTTGTGGTTTCTGAGAAAAAAATAATCCTTGAAATTTTAGCACAAAAACGTAATTTCAGGAAGTGCTCATAACATTTGAGTGATACAGACAAAATAGCAAATTTTATACCAAATGAAGGATAAAAGATTGTTCTTCCACAAAAATAATGCAGATAACGCCGAAATAATGCGATACGCTGTACACTAAATTGTAAGGGGGACCAACTTATCACAGTCGTTGATTAAGAATCATGTGAAACATTTATCATGCCATGAAAACAAACGCGTAATGAAGTGTCTGTCAAGTTTCTGTCAGTTTACAGTTTCAGTTTTGAAAATCGTCTGTACCCTTTTCCATAATTATGTTTGTTTTCTAACGAAGAAATTTTGATATGGTAATAATTTATGGTGAATGTAGAAAAAATGCAAGGGTTACAAGTATTGTATGCTCCCAGGTTTCCCGATCGACGCCATCCCGGAAAAATACATTTGTTCGTGTAGCAAATATTTTGAGGGAACCGGTCATTTTCCACCGTAAGTGCGAGACTCGCACAAAGACAGCAAAGATGACGCACACCCGTCGGTGTATTAGCATGTTACTTATAATCCTCATGTGTCTGTGAGATCTATTTCTGAAGAGTGTGCCGTATCAGTTGGTTCTGTCCATAAAATATTAAAATCTAATAAATACAAACCATTTAAAATTCATTTGGTACATGGACTGCATGCAGGAGATCAAGATCGCAGACTTAATTTTATCAACGGAGTTTTATGGAACATTATGCCAAGACCCTAATTTTCTAGGTCGTATCGTGGGTCTGATGAAATAATTTTTCAAACAATGGAATCGTTAATCGCCAAATTCCCATTACTGGTCGTCAGAAAATCCTCATTGGGTAAACAAACAATTTCCAAGTGAGATGGAACATAAATGTATGGTGCGGAATGATAGATGACAAATTGATTGGCCCATATTTTTTAATGGTACCTTAACAGGCCAACGCTATTTGGATTTTCTTGAAAATCAACTGCCTCCTTTGGAAGATGTAAATGTAAATCTGCGGCAAGTAATGTACTTTCAACAGGATGGCGCACCGGCGCACAATAGCGCAATAGTGAGAAATTATCTAAGTAGAGTGTTTCTGCAACGATGGATAGGTACAAATGGTCCCATTGTGGCCAGCTCGTTTCCTGACCTTAGTCCCTTAGACTACTTTCTTTGGGGACATTTAAAAGGAGTGTATGAAACACCTTCTAGAGATGTAGAGGGTTACAAAACAAAATTAGAATTGCTTGTGCAAACACCACGAGAAACTTTAAGAGCGGCAACTAGTGTTACATTAATTAGGCGTTATCAAACGTGTTATAAAATGATGGAGAAACATTTGAACATTTAATTTAATTTGTATTCTTTCAATTAATAAAATTCCAAAATTATTTTTTTCTCAGAAACTACAAAAGATAGGTTGGTAGGAGTCTTAATAAAAGTCATCACAAATATGTCATAGAATCCAAAAATGAAATAAAAAAAGGGCATTGCATTTAAAAATTGAAGTGAGATAGCGCCACCTGGCGATGATGGGCGGATTCAAATCTTTGTGCCAACAAATGTGCGCCCGGAAGATTTTAAAAATATTTTCATAATTTAAAAATCTTCATCCGCTCCGAGATATTGCACTGTCCCATTCCTCGCTGAACACCTTATATATATATATATATATATATATATATATATATATATATATATATATATATCAAATTTAAAAACCTTATAATAAAAATTTCAAGAAAAATAAGGTTCAATTGAAATTTCCTTAATTTAAACAATTTAAAATACATTTTAAATCGCAATACGACAATTTTAATTGAAAACCCTATAAAGAGCAAAATTTAGTATAAGGTCAATTTTACTTGCCCTTATAACAAGTTTCGTTAGTGTAAAGGAAATTGAAAATAGCAAAAAAACGAAGAATAATTAAAACATTCAATACATTACCTACTACAATTTCCGTGCTTTTGATGTTGAATTTTTGTAACACATTTTGATCTTAAAATCGACTTTGCTAATTCTTCCATCTGAGCTATCGAGGAGGAAGTACAATCGATTAAAACTTGAACTTGCACCCTTTAAACGATGTATTATAATTAATTAATTATTATACACAAATGAAGGATCATAGTCAATTTTGTGAATGTATGGAGCCCGCAATTTAATTTCTATAACAACCGTGACTGATTGTTAATTTTTTTGTTATGCAATAGTAATGATAACTATAAAATTGGTTTAGTAAACCAGAAGTTCAATTTAATAGTCATTAATTGTATTTTATTTAAAATTAACTTTTAAATAGTTCACAATATTCAAACGAACTGTATGTACCTTGTTAATCATAATTTATACACAAATGAAGGATTACAGTCAATTTTTGTAATTATGAGCCCTCAATTGGTTCACTAAACCAATTTCTATAGTTATTATTACTTTGCATACAGCAAATAAAATTAACAAAGTGTGTTGTCATGTGGAAAATTAATCCCATCATTCACAAAAAAAATTTATTCTTGTATAATAATTTAAACTAAAAGTACATACAGTTCAAGTTTGAATTGACTTTTAAACAGATAATGTTTCAAGTCACTAGTTGATCTTTTACTGTTGCTTTAAAAGTTAATTTTAAATAAAATAAATTAATATATATATATATATATATATATATATATATAAGGGTGTGGTGAGGAACTGTACAAACTGAAATGGTATGTTCCGGGTCAATTTAAAAAAAAAGTCCCATAAACATTGGTCTGATTCCAATAGTTACCCAGATACAAGCGTTTAAAGTTTATAAATGATCACATATTTTTTCAAAAGTAATTACAAAACAAACAATCTGTCATTTATTCGTTTGTGTTCTAATAATGACAAAGTGGATTGTAGTAAATTAAGTTAATTTAAATTTAAATGCCTTTTCAATTTTCTAAAAAAGTATGCTGACATCATTTACATTTATGGATTTTGTGATGGAAATGCGAGAGCTGCCGTTAAACATGAACGAAGATTTCCCAACAGGAGGATTCCAAATCACCCCTTTTCTTCTGTGTTTCAACACGTTCGAACTCATGGTTCATTTCCATCAGTTTCAAAAGATCTGATCGTCTTGTGGAGTTAAATGTGAATGAGCAAGAAAACATTCTACAGATGGTTGATCGTCCAAGAAAATTTCTTCTCGAACGGAGTCCCCTATTCAGTATGGCAAACATTACATGATGGCTTTGTATCCCTATCATACAAAAACGTTCAGCCCTGAACCTGGAATTTTGCTTTGCGGTTGAATTTCTGCCAGTGGCTACAAGAAAATCCACAACTAGTTCCATTCATTTTATTTAGTGACGAGGCGCAATTTACTAGAGATGGAGTGAACAAACACGAATTCTCATTTGTGGTCAGATGAAAATCCATGGTACAAAACCATAAATGTAAATGTCAGCATACTTTCGTTAGAAAATTGAAAACATTTTAAATTTAAATTGCACTTTTTACAATCCACTTTTTTATTAGAACCAAACGAATAAATGACAATTGTTTCGGTTTTGTTTTCCAGTTGAATAATAATAATTACAAAAATATGTGATCATTTATGAACTTTAAACGCATCTGGGTAACTATTGCGAATCAGACCTATGTTTATGGGACTTTTTAAAATTGAAAGGAAAATACCATTTCAGTTTGTACACCCAACATGTATAACATGTCTCAAAATTTGCCAAACTTTTTATAAAGGCCGATTTAAGTACTTTTGCCTTAGAAACGTATGTCCAAATGAGTCGTTAAGGCACTAGACGAAAATGTTAAAAATTGCAGAATGTTCCATTTACGACTTTTGTATTTTTAATATTTATTAAATAAGAAAAACAATAAAACAGTATTTAGTTGTTCATAAAGGATAAAGGATGTGCGGATCTTTGAACAACTTGACTAGATTATTAATCAATTCTTCTTCTGTAGTTACAGGTGTTTCATACACTAATGATTTGAGGTAACCCAGAAGAAAAAATCGACATGATCTTTTAGTTAACAGGTATTAATCCTCTCAAAATTGTAAATCATTACGTTTAAAATGCCCGTCTGCTTAAATTCTACGAAATGTCCAATGGAACATTTTCAAATAACCAAGAACCTTGTAAATTTATGATTTACCATTTAAACGTGGATATAGGGTCCAATAATATGATTTATAGCCCACACGTTAATAGAACGATACTGGTTAGACTTTGAAATGTTCTATGAGGTTTTGGTCGCAAATTATATTACGGCTATTGTAACCTTTCTAAAACAAATTTCGCTAAATAGAATAATGAGCTAAATCGAACTGTCAGGATTTTAAATACCAGCGACAAAAGTTTACTTGGACCGTAATGTTTCAAACTTGTACTTTTAAGATGATAATATACAATTGTTCATAAGTACACCCATACTGATCTTGTTTTCAGTTTGATTTGCTATTCCTAGTGGATTTTCTTACTGTTTTTTCCCATCTCCACCGAACGGTTCTTTTTGGGTAATTTTCGTTTAAATTTTTTTTTTAAACGAAGGTGTAATGAAACGAATAATCTCGAGATGGATGGCGACGATTAAACCGAGCGTAGATGTAGCTTTGCTATTGCATCGTTCCCATAAATCAGATGAATCCCATTTTAAAACTAAAATGTTATAGTAAAAGAATTCTTCTTTCAAATTATCACTTTAAAATAACAACTATTTGAAATTTACAAAATAAAGTGACATTAAAACGTCATTCAAAATTTGAACAATTTTGATAATTGAAGAAAAGTTCTTTGCTATAAACATTTCAGTTTTGAAAATGAAAAAAAAAACCAAATGTAGGAAAGTCAGCAAAGAACACTCGATCGTGGGATGGAAGAAAAACAAAATTTAAAAGCTTATCAATGGTTGTTTTTAGAAACAGTTTTCAAAAAATACTTATATGGAGCAAAAAATCGTGTCGATGGGCAATTTTGAACAACTTATAATGTTTTATTGTTTTCTTATTTAATAAATATTAAAAAATACAAAAGTCGTAAATGCGAACATTCTGCAATTTTTAACACTTTTCTAGTGCCTTAACGACTCATTTGACATACGTTTATAAGGCAAAAGTACTTAATTCATCGGCCTTTATAAAAAGTTTCCATGTTTCTGAGACATGTATATATATATATATATATATATATATATATATATATATATATATATATATATATATATTATATTTATTTATGTTCTATTTATTGATTTATTTTAAATTAGATTTAAGTGAAATATAAATAGGTTTAATTAATATATTTAGAGTTGTAATCTTATAGAAATAAAAAGTGTTACGATCTGCAAGTTGCCATGCTGAGCAAAGCAAATAGCTAATTAAACAATAAAGGTACGCCTTTTTATAAATTATAATTTAACATAAGTAGTTGAAACTAAAACTGAAAGTTATGTAAAACGTACTACATAATGTTTTTCTTTGTTAAATAATACTTGCATTTATTGATGAAGGTGTTTCTTTGTTAGATTTGACTCGATTATTTTAATTGATGTGAAGTTTCTATTTGTGAATGCTTTTATCAGTTCCAAATTAGTTTTCACAATAATTAATAATTTAAATTTTTAAATTTGTTTTGATCATGACATTTTTTAGTTTTAGGGTTCGACCGTTAGAGGGTGTTTTGATTTGTCATCTTCAAGGCAGTTTAACAATATTTAATACATTAATGATCAGTTATTCTTTACTAAATCTTTTTTTAAAAATATTAGAGCATCAATGTAAAAGGTGGGACATAAATAATTTTTTTCCTTAATTACAAAGTGTCAAAATTCCCACGTCAAAATGGGAAACGTCAAAAGGAGCCATTTTTATTATTTATAGCAAAAACGTTAACGAGATCTTATTCCTAACAGAAAACCATAATGTTTTAAAAAAAAATACCTTGAAAACTTTCCAAATATATTCCAAATGAAAATACGTCACAACAAAACAAATCGCACGATCAAATATCTATAAAATCAAAATCTAATAAACGACAAAATGGGTTAAATGTAAATTTGTTCACGAAATAAAATAACTCCTTACCTGGGAAGCATCTTTGTACATCTGAACAAAATAATTGGTTATCTAAAATAATTGCGTGGCAGAATCTTGATCTGATGAAAACAATAATTTGTTGTTATGCTATTTACTTAATAAATTTGATTTTATGAAATTATACTACTAAGAAAAGAAATCACTTTACTTCAATTTACAACCACTTGCAATCATATCAATTAATGTTATAAAATATTAAATTCATGAAAAATCCATTGATGCATCCATTAAATGTTACGTTATAATTAAAAAATCACTTGTAAAAGCTTTCAAAATATTTTTTGAAAAAACACAAAAATATTGACGTTAATTCAATGATCTCAACTAAGAAAAGAAAACTTAAATTGCGCTAATTTTAAATTGAGGAATCACATTAAAAAGCGCAATGTTAACCAAATATATTGAAATCATTCTAGATAAAACAATTAATTAAATTCTCTTGTAAAATTAAATCGTTTATTTAAATTGGGTAATTAGATTTGGTCATTGCTAAAATTACAGTAAATTTACCAATACCAACATACCAAATGGTTATAAAAAAATTGCTTTTTGTAACGCATTCATCCTTTTGATACAAAATCATCGGTATCAAATAAGGAAGTATAAATTTAGATTGCAACACGGATGAACACGCTTGTATTAAAATTTAGACGATAAAATACTAAAAATTCCTAAAAAACTGGTATTCAAGGTTAGATACACAGAAAAAATACACACAATATTATTAAAATTGTCAATAGATGAGAACTGAAGGTTACCTTAAATTTTGATCTTTTTGTTATACAGGCATCTGGTAAAGAAGATGAATTCCGGTTGATGTGTTTAATTGAAACTGTTAAGCGTAAGCTCTAAATACCTCAAATTGTTTTGATAAATTTACGATAGGTTGTCGTTAACTGTTGAATCTTTACTGTTTTTCTTGACATATTAATTTTATATCAATAATGGCACTTATTACTGTTCAAACAAAAATTAATATTTCGAGTTGTTAACTATATTAACTAATACAAGTTCTGAATAAAATTATTATTTTAAAAGAACAAAAACATTTTTTACAGCGTATTCGTTACAATTTTTTAAAATCGTCAGGGATTGTTATACTGTTATAACGTAATTTTTTCAAACAGATTTAAAATTCCCCGTAATGTTAACGGTAAACATCTTGCAAAAATCCCCAATTGAACGCTTTATTACTTTTGAATTATAATCATTAAAATATTGCTTAAATTTTCCTAATACCCGCCAAAACGAATCAAACACGAGAGCCGTCAGAAAAATTGCATCACCCAAAAAACATTTCCTAACCGGTGGATGTTTTGAACGTAACCGATATTTGTAAATTAAAGATTTCTTAGCTACGCTAACCCTTAACGCCTCGTGCCTAAAAGCTAAACTCTTTGTTTAAAGATAAAAAATGTTATCAAAAGAAAAGGTGACAGTTTGACGGCAGACAATTTAAATTCACAAAAAATGTATCATACAACGTAATAATTTTATACTTAGTATAATTTTACATGATGCAATTTCAAATCCATTTAACAAGATTCTCCAAAATTTTAAATAATGAAAACATTTATTTACATGAAAACTACTCAATTCTAAAACAAAACTAGTAAAAAGCGTTTCACTAACTGTTGGCATCAATACGTAAATCACATCTTAATTTTAACTTTCATCTAAACTTGATAAACAAACCAAACCTTTATTTTATTTTCAGAAAAGGATTCTACATGCGATTACTATTTGTAAAGATATAGAACATTTTGCAAATACGTAAAAGAACAAAATAAAAGCGTTACAATCGAAAAGCTTCCCAAAACTATATGCGTTTCTTCAAACGTACGGTACTAAGGAATAATTTATATTTTTATATTTCGGAATTAATGGCAAATATTCGATAAAATCAGGGCCACGTGTCACCACAGTTGGCTTTATACTTTCATCAAACGTATAGCAGACTTATGTTTACGTTTTCAATTTTTCAAATTTCACAAAATTGCTTCAACATCTTTAACAATTTTGAAGATAGACGAAATAACTTGTGTTATCGGAAGTTTGTTAAACAAATACACCATAGGAATAAAAAGGTATGTATTTTAATATGCGTAATAATGGTGGAAGTTTACATTTTCAAACCTCCTACTTTGTTCTGATAAATTTTGCCTTTTGGACCCAAACTTTGATGTTTCTCTCTGTATTTATCTTTCTGTGAATGAGTTCTATCTCCTTTATATTGCTCTTCTTAGCTTTTCTGTTGAAATAGTGGGTTGCTCTTGATCTTTTTTTATTTCTTGCAAAACAAAAATATTTCCGTCAAAAAATCGAAAAAGATATATATATATATATATATATATATATACATATATAAGTTTAAAGTAACGACAGTAGTTATTATAAAAATATGGTATCGGTATGCGGTCCAGTTAAAATGAAAATGACTTTTATTTAATTCAAGCTGAAATGCTTTATTTCTTCATCAGGAATCTGTGTAAATGAACATAAGTAAAATAATTTATTAACATCATAAAGATTACTTACTAAATGCGAGAATTGTAAACTAACATTATTGTACAGTAGAACTGATTAATACGATGTTACGATTACAATTTAAAAGACAGTTATTGAAGATTTAAAATTTTTAAATTGATATATATATATATATATATATATATATATATATATATCAATTTAAATAAAATATATATATATATATATATATATATATATATATATACAGGGTGTTTCATTAAGGCTGGCCACCGGCCATATTTCAGAAACTAGTGGACATAAAAAGTGGAGAAAAAAAAATTCATTATAAAAGTCGCCACGAGAAAATCCTGGAAATTATTTTTAAGTTCCGTAATTCATCGCAAGGGAGCGCAATTGAAAATTAAAAAATAAAATTATAAATTTCTCCGAAAATTCCCACATTAAGGCATACCTTTGGTAACATCGTTAGAAAGCTTAGACAATTCTGCATCATTTTGGTCTAAGGCTCATTGGCGTACCGACCTTAATAAGAGTGGGGGAAGCTATTGAATGTGTAATCATTTAAATCGCTGTTATTTTTAAACGACTTATCCGATTGTAGTAAACCTAGGCTTGTTTAGAAGAAAAAGGTAAGTACTTTTAACTGTCGCATCCATTGGTACGCGATAGCTCATAATAAAATTGTTAGAGGGCGCAATTTGTAATAATACCAGTTTTTTGATTTTATTCAGAAAAATTAAATCATACGGTATAATTATGACATCATAAGCGGAAAGTAGCTTAAATTTGTAACAAAAACGTAAATAACGCAATTTGATATCTTTATTTGTTCCAGAGTTATGGCGAAAAGAAGACTTTTAACCGTTTAATTTAATAATTGATTGTTGCTATGGTTTCTTAAGGTGTATAGGTTGGATTAGTAATGAGGAATCTGCATTTATCATAGTCTGTGCCTCCCTTACACTCTATCTAGGCTTAGGACTAGTCCAAACTAAGCAAATTGCAAAATTTGGAGCGTGTTTAGAGGCCAACGGGCCATAACAACGATATCAAAGTAATGATTGATTTTTGTTTAAGAAACTTTTAATAGAATGGTAAAAATCATGAACAACTGTTAATAACCAAGTGAAAAGCTATAAATGTTCAAATTGACGGCCGTTTTGTAAAATACAGCTATTAATTCTTCTTCTCGTACTGGAAACAGCTGTTTCGATTTCGTCTCGTGGAATCGAATTTATTGCAATTTCAATTCGGTGAATCATGTCCTCTCGGGTGGTTGGTCTCGTTTCGTAAACAATATCTTTTATTCTTCCCCACAAGTAGAAATCTAATACAGTTAAATCCGGGGATCTAGGTGGCCACGGAAACAAACATCCCCTTCCCATCCAGCGATTTGGGTATCTAACATTTAAGAAATCACGGACTCTTCGGGAATGGTGTGAAGGACATCCATCATGTTGATGCCACAGGGATGCTCTCAAGTCAAGGGGAATGTCTTCTAAAAGATTGGGCAAGTCATTTTGTAAAAAGTTTAAATAAGATTCACCATTTAGGTGTCCATGAAAAACAAATGGTCCGATAATTCTGTCACCTAAAACACCACACCACAAATTTACACTCCATCTGTTTTGGTGATCCACTTCGCGCATCCAGTGAGGATTTGTTTGCGACCAATAATGCATATTGTGCAAATTAACTCTGCCGCAGCTAGTAAAAGTAGCCTCATCGGTCCATAAAACTTTGGAAAGAATCGAAGATTTTCACTACACATGTCTCTCAGCCAATAGCAATAGTCGAGCCGCCTGTCAAAATCAGTGTCTGATAAAGCCTGGTGTAAAACTAGATGCTAAGGATGCAGCTTAAAATCCCTTAGAATTCTGAACACAGAAGCAACACTTGCACCTAGTTCTGTGGAAATCTCCTGATGCTTACGTGAGGCTCCGATTCTACGTACGCAAGAACATTAATACTATTGTCTTCATTTCTTATGCGACGTCTTCTGACAGGAAGTGGAATACGTCGTACATTTCCTGTTTGTCTTAAACGTGTTGCCATTCGCCGAAACACTTTTCTAGTGTAGAGCCTTCGATCAGGATATCTGATAGCGTATTGTCGTTCCGCAATAGCTGCATTTTGAAAACATTCATAATACACGGCAAGCATGTCGTAAGCTTCGGCATTGGTATACGACATTTTTGAAGGATAGTACTAATTTCTGATAAGGTACAATGAAACCCAAAACTAATGAAGGAAAAATTTTTTACAACACAACATCAATCAAAATTAAAAGTTGACAACTATTTCAATTTATTTACCTCCATGGAAACGAGCCGACTTTGTTCCGCAGCAAATTAGATTATTATTTTAAAACACACCACATTAGAATTATGCCTTAGAAGTTTTATATGATGTTATAAACGTACAGAAGAAGAATTAATAGTTGTTTTTACAAAACGGCCGTCAATTTGAACATTTATTGATTTTCACTTGTTTTTAACAGTTGTTCATGATTTTTACCATTCTATTAAAAAGTTTCTTAAACAAAAATCAATCATTACTTTGATATCGTTGTTATGGCCCGTTGGCCTCTAAACACACTCCAAATTTTGCAATTTGCTTAGTTTGGACTAGTCCTAAGCCTAGATAGAGTGTGAAGGGAGGCACAGACTATGATAAATGCAGATTCCTCATTACTAATCCAACCTATACACCTTAAGAAACCATAGCAACAATCAATTATTAAATTAAACGGTTAAAAAGTCTTCTTTTCGCCATAACTCTGGAACAAATAAAGATATCAAATTGCGTTATTTACGTTTTTTGTTACAAATTTAAGCTACTTTCCGCTTATGATGTCATAATTATACCGTATGATTTAATTTTTCTGAATAAAATCAAAAAAACTGGTATCGTGTCCTGTTGGCTGGAAGTTTAAGCTTGTTTGTGGCGCCATCTAGTGATGTATGAGCTAACAGACGTTTTTTCTGTAATAGAGATTGATCATAGTTCCACGTAGCTGTATATTTTCTAAAACTACATACAGTTCCTAGGAAATTGCGCTCGGGTCTTTCCCCTTGTCGCGGGCCCTCGACATAAAAATCTCAAAAGGTCTGTGTAAATAAAACATATAAGCGAGCAAGACCGCTTATTCAACGCGTGTTTAAATTGCATGTTAACA
>JARFJB010001466.1:4542500-4635000 GCA_036346205.1 Vesta saturnalis | reverse complement strand
ATTGAATTTATTTTGTGTATAGATACAGAAAGTTACAGGTCCAACTAAGTCATAGTGACTTGGCAGTTGGTGCCATACTTAAATAAATTTTAATACTTCTAATGAATTATTATAACAGAAATAATATATTTGATTTGACGTTCATTAAAATTTCACAGTCATTCAAGCTATAAATGATCATAACATGAATTTTAAAAATGAAGACAATTTTAATCAGAAATTTGTAACCAATGTTTGACATGTTTCTTAAAGAGATTTATTCTATTTCCAGATATGCTGCTTGGAATCGAGTTGAAGAGTGTCGGGATTACGAATAATAATAATAGTAATAATAACCCGCTGAAGGTGTTTCACAGCAAACGTCTGTGACCACCCAAGAGGAATCATTTCCAAATAGAAAGGCATAAAATGGTCAATAGACATGAATATTTACCTTGCTCGAACTTATTTGCTACTTCCAAAATGCAAACAAACAACGAACCATATAGCGTCAGACTATACGATACTATGGTAGAAGAATTTCCAATAATAAGAAATAAACCGATTCAGAATGTACTAGATCAAAAAAGACAATTATTCAAAAAAAAAATCGCTTACCGTCAGAAGTTCTCAATAAAATATGTGAAGAAGTCTAAAATGTTCTGAGCAACCCAGCTGAAAAAGCATTACCTCAAGAACAAACTCAACAAATAGAAACCGAACGTACAGAATACGAACTGGAAAAGACAATGTTATTTTCAATACATTCCAACAAAATACTTTATTATAAGGAACCCACGATACGACCTACTCTCTCAAAATTTACGTATACAAAACAAGTTAACAATACAATATCAAAAATAAATGAAATAATTAAACATAAAATAAACGAATGTAATAATTTACAAGACGTAAATAACCTCGTCTATGTAGGAGCTATAAGCATACTTCAGATACATGGCCAAACAATTAAAGAACAGCAAAACCCACCTAAAAAGAAACAAACAAGATATTTGGGAAAGAAGAATAAAAAAAAATATTACTGAATTACGTGCAGATATGGTAGTAATAACACAAAAAACTCGAGATACTGCAACGTTAACGGTGGAAAGGAAATCAAATTACATAATTTAGAAATATAAATCAGAAAAGAACACTAACATTATGGAAGTACTTGATTTTCTTCAAGAAAACTAGCTGAGAAGACACATGGACTTAAAGGATAGCTTGATAGTGCACAACGAAAGAAACAAAATACCATGTTTGACACTAACCAATGAAAGTTCTATAAAACTATCACCCCAAAAAGCACAAAAACACAAAACACACGCATAAAATATCTGTCCGTAGAAAACATAAAAAATTTTGGAGTGCAATAAGGAAAGCTGAAAAGACCACAATGCCAAAACACAATGATTATCTAAAGTAAAGAAAAAATACGATAAGGTTCCCACCATGCAGAACCAGCTAATAACAGTACAAGAACTTAAAAAGAATTGAAGAGCACGGCCAACTGGAAAGCACCAGTTATAGACAAAATTCACAACTTCCGGCTAAAACCATTTAAATCTATTTATGAGAAAATAGTTAAATTATACTCACATATTTTAAATCGTAAGTAAGAAATACCTGCTTTCTTAACTCAAGGAATTACATACCTTAACTGCAATCTTAGCAACAAAAATTACTGAACATTTTGAGATAAACAACATCTTAGGTATTGAACAACAAAGAGAGTCAAGGTTGCAAGAAACAACTTATATTTGACGCCATCATTTCAGAAAATGCGAGGAAAACAAAAAAGACCTATATAGGACATATTGACTACCAGAAAGCATTTGATTGCGTCCCTCATACTTGGCTCATTCAAATACTTAAAATCCCCAAAATAGACCCATCTATTGTAGAACTGCTAGCGAAGTGCACGAAGTCATAGTGTACAACTATTAGAACAGGAAACAAAAACATAGGACCTATTAACATCTCAGGAGGCATATTCCAAGGAAACGTACTAAGTGCCCTGTAGTTCTCTTTTTTTTCCTCTATAACTATAAATCCAGTTTCTACGATGTTGAACAACAGCAAAGTTACACATTGCCATGTGGTTTATAATAACCACGGTTATAATTGTTCTTTATAAACTCATTCGGGTTATTTTTGACAAACATTAGAACTTCCAATAAGTATAGAGTAGGAATGGTTAATGATTTTAGATCTTTAAAGTATTTCTGCATGATGTTCTTCTTGTCACACTATTATAGTTCTATCTATCTGTTTTTATATGCAAAGCACTAACCAGTCACCAATGACTAAACTAGAGTGACCCCAGAATAAAATTGAATACTTTATTCTGCTATACAAATGAGCATAATAAAGTTTAGTAATATTTTCTGACTATTGAACAGATTTAGCTTAAATATAGCGTAGGATGTTGATGCTAGACTTTTTGTTAAATTATTTATATGAATATCCCAATTAAGGTTGCTTTCGAGGTAAGTGCCTAAAAACGTTGCACTGTTCATGGCGTATCGAATTATTGTCAATTTTGACTAAATAAGATTTATCTACAACATTTGTACGAACATCAAAAGTTACAATAAATGACTTATTTACGTTTAGAATTAAACCATTTCTACATACCCATTAGGAAGTGTGATTTGCGGCTGAATTTATTTTCCCGACTACTTCAATATAACTACTACCAGAAAAAAGGTAACTGTTATCATCAGCAAACAAATCGTTAATAAAAAATATAAATGGTAAGGGTCCTAAAACAGAACCTTGCGGCACACCGGTTTTATTTATTGATCTATCTGATCTTCCACTGTTTATTTCCACAAATTGGCTACGATTGTACAGGTATGACTTTAACCAGTTATATATGGTTCCCAAAAACCTCATTTGTCTTCTTTCTAACAATAGATTGTGATCGGCCAAGTCAAAGGCTCAGCTTAAATCTAGAAACAATCCGATGCATTTATTATCAATATCTACATTACGGTAAAGTTTATCTAGAAATCCGAGAATTGCAGAAGATGTGGGTTTGCCCTTTTGGAAGTTATGTTATACATCGTTTATGATGTATTTACTATCAAAATTTATCATTTTGGTAGCAACAGTTTTCTCCAAAATTTTGGATATTCTTCATATCAATGATTCGGGCCTATAATTGTCTGTAAGTTTTTTATTTCCTTTCTTATCGAGAGGTATAATTTTAGCCATTTTTAAGTTATTAGAAAATACACCGTTTTCTAATGACTCATTGATTAGATACGTCTGAGGTTTTAAAATTTAGTTCATACATTTTTTCAATATGGATAAGCTAATGTTATCAATTCCCGCAGAGTGTCAAATTTTTAATCCATTAATAATGTTAAATACTTCATTTTCAGTTACCGGTTCAATAAAGTTTTCTGGGGTACTATTATCATTCTGCGTAATATTTTGTACTTGTTGTGGTAAATTAACATAGTAACTATTAAAAATTGACGCGATTTGTAATGGATTAGATATTAAGCCAGATGGTGTTGCTAGATCTTCTGCATTATGAGAAAAATTTTTATTTCTAATGCTGCTATTAACCCAGGTAATTTTTGACTTGTTAGCAGCATTCTAATATAGTTCGTCATTATGTAAAGTTTTTGCAGCCTGTATTACAGACTTGTATATCTTTTTATGCCGTTTGTAGAAAATATCATCCTCAGCAGAATTTGACTGAATTTTATTCTTACATAAACGTTTAAGTGTTACAGACGAAATTCTATTGCCGGCGGTTTCCCATAGTTCGGCGGAACAATTTCTTAGTTTGGCTTTTTTTAAGGGAAAAGGAATTACAAAAGCAATATTTTAGTGTATTAATAAACAACTCAAATGCTAGGTTTACATCCTTGACCTCAGAAATGTCAGACCAGGATTCATCTCGCATATAACCCAGAAAGTTTCCATAGTTACTATCATTAAAACATATTTCAACTTTGAAACATTGTTAACTTTTGACGGTAAAAGAATATTTAGTAATTGCGCTGAATGGATGGAATGGTCGGATAGACCATTGAAATGAACCTTACATTTTAAAGAAATGTTTGTCATTGCTGAACATGTATGTCTATACTAGTTCTTGAGTTTCCTGCTATTCTCGTTGGTTCATTCACAAAGTTGACAATATTATGACACGAAATACATCGTTTAATACTTTTACAGTATTATTCATCGTTATATAATCATTATTAAAGTCTCCGCACAAAATATGTGCTCAGTTTGTTCAATACTACATTTAGGAGGTGTAAAAATTCATGTACATTAGAAGAGGGTGGCCTATTAATCGATAATATATTTACAGAAAAATCATTCGAAATACTTGCTAAATTTATACCATAGATTTCAAATATTTATTGTATAATGACAATACTGTGGTTGTAGTGGATCGAGTTTTGGTTATACAAATAATGAGAGGAACGTAAGGTATAATTATTGTAGAATAGCTGGTGACTGAAGTCTTTCTAAATCTCAATTGTGTCCAGTATCACTGATAAAAAAACTATTAGAAAAAATGCTTTATTATCGTGTATAATTAAAATCGTGTCAATGCCACTTGCAATATTTGTTGATTAAGTGCATTTATATTTATAATACTGCTATTTTCACATTAATTAATGCTTTATAATCGTATATACAAAGTATGAAGTTAACCGATCTGAGAGTAGACATGTTACTTTCCAGTTTTTCCTTCTGCCTGTGGGTGCGATAGTATCCATTCTAAAGCTTTAAGTATAGCTGGCGGTGTAGGGGGAGGTGTAGGTAAATGTGCCCCTGCGGGTTGGAAACCATGTTCATCATCAGATGTATATGTCAACTGTACTTGATTGCCTTCCAAGTCTTTATATTCGTAACCACCTTGAACTACAATTGCATCTTCTTTACCAGGACCTGAAGCTTTTTTTAAAGTACCAGTTTCTTCTCCTTTTATTCCATTTTCTGTTTCATAACTAAAAGTAACCAACATCTTAAATATAATACAATTTATTTATACATTTCATATTTTTGCGGAATTACTATTAGAGAAAGTTAAAGGTTAGGATCGTGCCTTTTGTTTCATATGTGTTAAATGTATTTTAAATCACGCATTGTGAGATTTTTTATTTGTGCTGAACTTTATAGGTTAATATTACCTTAAGTAAAATTATTGTAAAGTTTAATTAAAAATTTTCTTATGCAAATCTTACTTCCATTTGTATCCTCCACCAGGGTTGCTATCACTTGATTGACTTATTATTTTTATTACGGGTGCCTGTGGAGCCGAATTAACAATAATGAACGACCCGATCAAAAATACACCAAACTGTAACAAAACGCTGATTGTTTTGGATCAAAAAATTCTACCTTACCATACCTCAATCCAATTCATATTAATACACTGTATAAACTATTATTACTAAAGAGAATTAGATAAACTACTGAAGATGAAGAACAAAAACAAGGCTATTTATACAATTCTAGAAGTTTAATCAAAAATGTGCATTCATAACTTCCCCCTTCAAGCATATAAACTTATTCAACACATTTTCCTATGTTGTAAGAAAATTGCATTATTTAATGTCACTCACGTTTAGAATAAATGCATCTGATGATATTGATCTATTGAGTATTTACTTGGTCTATACTAAACATTACGCATATATTACGAATTTTTATAATTCTTTAACGATGCTTTATTGAATTGTTGTTTTATTTATGCCTGTAACAGAATAATAAAGAATAGTATTGGGGTTTGTCTTTAATGTGTGGGATGGTATGTAAAATACATCTAACGTAATTGCATCGTTACTTATTGTTATCGTTGTTATTAAACAATAATACCGCTGACATTTTTACTTCTGCCATAAAACTTGTCATTTAAAATAACTGTTTAGGGATTTGTTATTAACTACAAGTACATAATTGCTATCATATAAGGAAAATAAAAAGTTTCTTTTAATTAGTATCGACCACAATTATATCTGAAGAACTTTTATAAAAAACCTTTTTAGAATGTTACAGGTAATGAACTAGTTAGTTTATGGTTTGTAGCTGATATTTTTTATCTCTATAATCGAGGCAGTTTAGTGTATTGATATGTTTGTGAAACGATACTGCGTAATTTACCATTTTAACAAATTATTGGAACGCCCGCCGCCTGGTAACTATTTACAACAAAGAAGAGAATCAAGTAAAATATTTGGATTGAAAAAATATTTAGTGTGGAACAAACTCACATTTTCCAACCTATAAAATGGAAAGTTAAGGAAATGATTAGATTAATAATAATAATTTTTTTAGGATAACTATGCAATCCTTTTTTAACTTCCAACCTACATGTACAAGTACATACGTAGGTGTAGGAGGACATACAATGTTTTCACTATCGCTAAACCAATCTATTACCTCATTTTACAAAGTGTGCTGTGTGTGTGTGTTTGTGCGCGTGCACGTGTGCCCTTGCGTGAGGGTATCCATGTGCGTGTCTGTGTCTGTGTCTGCGTCTGCGTCTGCGTCTGCGTCTGCGTATGCGTATGCGTCTGCGTCTGCGCCTGCGTCTGCGCCTGCGTCTGCGTCTGCGTCTGCGTCTGCGTCTGCGTCTGCGTCTGCGTCTGCGTCTGCGTCTGCGTCTGCGTCTGCGTCTGCGTCTGCGTCTGCGTCTGCGTCTGCGTCTGCGTCTGCGTCTGCGTCTGCGTCTGCGTCTGCGTTCTGCGTCTGCGTCTGCGTCTGCGTCTGCGTCTGCGTCTGCGTCTGCGTCTGCGTCTGCGTCTGTGCGTCTGCGTCTGCGTCTGCGTTCTGCGTCTGCGCCTGTGTCTGTGCCTGTGTCTGGTCGTGTCTGCGTCTGTGTCTGTGTCTGTGTCTGTGTTGTATCTGTGCCTGTGTCTGTGCCTGTGTCTGTGCTTCTGTGTCTGTGTCTGTGTCTGTGTCTGCGTCAGTGTACGCGTCTGTGACTGTGTCTGTGTCTGTGTTTGTGTCTGTGCCTGTATCTGTGCCTGTGTCTGTGTCTGTGTCTGTGTCTGTGTCTGTGTCTGTGTCTGTGTCTGTGTCTGTGTCTGTGTCTGTGTCTGTGTCTGTGTCTGTGTCTGTGTCTGTGTCTGTGTCTGTGTCCTGTGTCTGCTGTCAGTGTCGTCTGTGACTGTGTCTGTGTCTGTGTCTGTGTCTGTGTGTACTGTCCTGTGTCTGTGTCTGTGTCTGTGTCTGTGTTCTGTGTCTGTGTCTGTGTCTGTGTCTGTGTCTGTGTCTGTGTCTGTGTCTGTGTCTGTTGTCTGTGTCTGTGTCTGTGTCTGGTCTGTGGTCTGTGTCTGTGTCTGTGTCTGTGTCTGTGTCTGTGTCTGTTCTGTCTGTGTCTGTGTCTGTGTCTGTGTCTGTGTCTGTGTCTGTGTCTGTGTCTGTGTCTGTCATCTGTGTCTGTGTCTGTGTCTGTGTTGTGTTGTCTGTGTCTGTGTCTGTGTCTGTGTCTTTGTCTGTGTCTGTGTCTCTGTCCGTGTCTGTGTCTGTGGCTGTCTGTGTCTTTGCCTGTGTCTGTGTCGGTGTCCGTGTCTGTTTCCGTTTCTATGGCTGTGTCTGTGTTTGTGTATTTGCCGGTGTCTGTCTGTGTCTGCGTGTGTGTCTGTCTGTGTGTCTGCTTCTGCCTGTGCCTGTGCCTGTGTCTGTGTCTGTGTCTGTGTCTGTGTCTGTGTCTGTGTCTGTGTCTGTGTCTGTGTCTGTGTCTGTGTCTGTGTCTGTGTCTGTGTCTGTGTCTGTCGTTCCGTGTCGTGTCCGTGTCTGTGTCCTGTGTCGTGTCCGTTTCCGTGTCCTTGTCCTTGTCCGTGTCCGTTCCGTGTCCTTGTCCGTGTCTATGTCCGTGTCCGAGTCCGTGTCCTTCTCCGTGTCCGTGTCCGTGTCAGTTTCCGTGTCCTTGTCCGTGTCCGTGTCCTTGTCCATATCCGTGTCCGTGTCCGTGTCGGTGTCGTGTCCGTGACCGTGTCCTTGTCCGTGTCCTTGTCCGTGTCCGTGTCCGTGTCCGTGTCCGTGTCCGTGTCCGTGTCCGTGTCCGTGTCCGTGTCCGTGTCCGTGTCCGTGTCCGTGTCCGTGTCCGTGTCCGTGTCAGTGTGCGTGTGCGTGTGCGCGTGTGTGTGTGCATGTGCGTGTGCGTTTGCGTATGCTTGCGTGCGCCAGTACTTGCCTGCGTGCGAGAGTGGGTGCGTGAGCGCATGTGTGCGTGCATGCGTTTGTGTGCATGTGTGTGCGGGAGAGAGCCTGCGTGCTTGCATATGTCCATGTGTGCTATATACCTACATATAGACCTTGTAATGTCGATTAATTATGTTCAACGAAATTTTTTGGAACGACGCGTAATTTAGCCACAAAAAATTCCAAGGTAGAATTTAAATATTGGTTAAAATTTTTTGAATATATGAATAACTATCAATATGAAAATGTAAACTTTCACCATTAACACTCATAATAAAATACTTATCTTTTTTGGGATTTTTTAATGGTGTACTTTAAATTATACAATCTAAACGTTTCGATAACACTTACAGTTATCTTCGTCAGTAGTAATGTTTGTTAAAAATTGTTAAAGATGTAGTAAACAATTTTGTCAAATTTGAAAAATTCAAACATAAACATAAGCCTGCTATTAATATAACAGTTTGAGAAACGTATAAGCCAACTATAAAATTGTAGTAAAGAATAACTAGGTCATTAAAATTAAATATTGTTAAACTGCCTCAAAGATGACAAACCAGAACACTCTCTACGACGAAAGCTAACAATGAAATTTGCCAGCCAAAAACACATTTAACAAAATTTAATCGAGTTATGATGTAAGTGTAAAGTTGTGAAAACTTCAATTTTAAATGATAGAAGCATTCACAAATCCAAACATTACATCAAAAATAACCCAGTTAAATCTAACAAAGAGATATCTTTATCAATAATTGGAAGTGTTATTAACAATGAAAAGCACAATGCAGAACGTTCTTTGTAATTTTTAATTTCAATTTAATTTCAACTACTTATGTTAAATTATAGTGCTGTGGAAATTTAACATATAATTGGTAAAGCATTTGCTTCAAGGTCTAGGAAAAACACAGCAAAAACCTAGACATACCAAAAGTTGAAAACAAATTAAAATCAAGGCGTATCATTATGCTCTTTTTAATTATAAGATGCCAAAACCTATTTAAACGGAGATTTTCTTCTTGTCTATTAAAATTATTCGGGTGTTTATATATTTCAATAGCTTCACGTTGCAAACGAACATAATAATGGTTTGTCTTGACAATATTTTCATATTGTCAAATTGAATGTCATGATTTAGATTATTCAGGCATGGTCAGCCACAGCAGACCTCTCTGGTTGACCCAATCTACAAAATCTCATATGTTCTTTGCGTCTTGTATCAAAGCTACGTTTTGTGGTCCCGATGTATACTTTTCCACATGAACAAGATAACTTATACACTCCGGAAGATGATAAAGGGTTTGACACATCTTTAGGTGATCTTAAATGTTCTTTAATTTTTCTTGTAGGTTTAAAAATAGTCCTAATGCCATATTTGATTAGGATTTTTCAATTCTATTTGTAACATTAGCTATAAAAGGAAGAAAAGCAGTACCAACATTAAGAACTGGTTTTTCTTTAAGGTTACGCCTAGAAGGTGTAATAACATTATTAATATCTGTAAGTGAATATCCATTATCTTGTAAGGATTTTCTTAAATATTTATATTCATCATTCAAAATTCAGGGTCACAAATTCGTTTTGCTCGATCTACTAAAGATTTAATTACACTAATTTTTGACGTGGATGGTGGTTGGATAATTTATGAAGGTATCTATCAGTGTGTGTCGGCTTTCTGTAAACCTTAAAAGATAGTGAATTATTATTTTTAGATATTAATATGTCAAGAAATGGTAAACTTCCATTAGTTTCTTTTTCCATGGTAAACTGAATACTAGGATGTATACCATTTATAAAACCAAAAACTCATGCAGTGCTTCTTCTCCATGTCTCCAAATAACAAATGTGTCATCTACATATCTATACCAAACTGAAGGTTTTTAGGTGTATTTTGTAACGTTAATGTTTCAAATTTTTCCATATAAAATTAGCTATAACAGGACTAAGGGGACTACCCATTGCTACACCTTCAATCTGTTCATAAAATTTATTATTCCACTGAAAATAAGTTGTAGTAAGACAGTGCTGAAAAAGAATGGTTATGTCCTTTGGAAAAAGATGATCTATGTATTCAATAGTTTCTTTTAGAGGTACTTTTGTAAAAGTGAAATAACATCAAAACTAACCATTATATCACCCTCTTCAATTTTGAAACTATGCATTTTTTCAACAAAGTCGGCAGAATTTTTAATGTAATGGGGTGTTTTTCCTATATGAGGTTGTAATAACAATGTAAGATGTTTTGCAAGGTGATATGTAGGAGAACCAATTGCACTAACAATAGGCCTTAAAGGAATATTAGGTTTATGAATTTTGGTAAACCATATAGTTTTGGTGAAATAGCTTCAGAGTTAGATAGTTTCTTCTTTATTTCTTCAGGAATAGATGATAATTTAATCAGCTCTTTAGTTTTTAAAAGAAACTTTTTGTTGGATCTTTTGGTATTTCACGATAAGTTTCTGGTCCCAACAATTGTTCTATCTTAGTGTTATAATCGTTCATATTTAATATAACAGTTGCATTACCTTTATCTGATTTTAATATTATAATACTTTCATTGCGTTTAAGATCAAGTAAAGCATGTCGTTGACGAAAGGATAAGTTGCTCTTTGGAGGTTTTGTTTTACGTAATATGTTAACGGTGTTATATCTAACTTCATTAGCAGCATCAAAAGGTAATAATCTAATGGAGTTTTCGATGTTGGAAATTATATCTTCAAAAGGTATTACTCTTGGTGTTATCGCAAAATTTCCTCCTTTAGAAAGCGCTTCAATAGCATAATCTGAAACAACATTATCGGAAAGGTTTATAACTGTTTTTCTACAATCAATAGATGGTCTATTATTTTGTTGTTTGTATAATTTATTAAATTTTTCTTTTTGACGTTGACATGAGATGTCAAAATTTATTTCCATAGATTTAAACGTTATAGAATCAATTTTATCCCAATCTTCTTTATTATTAAATTTTTCTTTTTGACGTTGACATGAGATGTCAAAAATAACAGTTTGTTATATTAATAGCAGGCTTATGTTTATGTTTGAATTTTTCAAATTTGACAAAATTGTTTACTACATCTTTAACAATTTTTAAGAAACATTACTACTGACGAAGATAACTGTAAGTGTTATCGAAACGTTTAGATTGTATAATTTAAAGTACACCATTAAAAAATCCCAAAAAAGATAAGTATTTTATCCCAGTATTCAGTTTACCATGGAAAAAGAAACTAATGGAAGTTTACCATTTCTTGACATATTAATATCTAAAAATAATAATTCACTATCTTTTAAGGTTTACAGAAAGCCGACACACACTGATAGATACCTTCATAAATTATCCAACCACCATCCACGTCAAAAAATTAGTGTAATTAAATCTTTAGTAGATCGAGCAAAACGAATTTGTGACCCTGAATTTTTGAATGATGAATATAAATATTTAAGAAAATCCTTACAAGATAATGGATATCCACTTACAGATATTAATAATGTTATTACACCTTCTAGGCGTAACCTTAAAGAAAAACCAGTTCTTAATGTTGGTACTGCTTTTCTTCCTTTTATAGCTAATGTTACAAATAGAATTGAAAAAATCCTAATCAAATATGGCATTAGGACTATTTTTAAACCTACAAGAAAAATTAAAGAACATTTAAGATCACCTAAAGATGTGTCAAACCCTTTATCATCTTCCGGAGTGTATAAGTTATCTTATTCATGTGGAAAAGTATACATCGGGACCACAAAACGTAGCTTTGATACAAGACGCAAAGAACATATGAGATTTTGTAGATTGGGTCAACCAGAGAGGTCTGCTGTGGCTGACCATTCACTGAATAATCTAAATCATGACATTCAATTTGACAATATGAAAATATTGTCAAGACAAACCCATTATTATGTTCGTTTGCAACGTGAAGCTATTGAAATATATAAACACCCGAATAATTTTAATAGACAAGAAGATAATCTCCGTTTAAATAGGTTTTGGCATCTTATAATTAAAAAAGAGCATAATGATACGCCTTGATTTTAATTTGTTTTCAACTTTGGTATGTCTAGGTTTTTGCTGTGTTTTCCTAGACCTCGAAGCAAATGCTTTACCAATTATATGTTAAATTTCCACAGCACTATAATTTAACATAAGTAGTTGAAATTAAATTGAAATTAAAAATTACAAAGAACGTTCTGCATTGTGCTTTTCATTGTTAATAACACTTCCAATTATTGATAAAGATATCTCTTTGTTAGATTTAACTGGGTTATTTTTTGATGTAATGTTTGGATTTGTGAATGCTTCTATCACTTTAAAATTGAAGTTTTTCACAACTTTACACTTACATCATAACTCCATTAAATTTTGTTAAATGTGTTTTTTGGCTGGCAAATTTCATTGTTAGCTTTCGTCGTAGAGAGTGTTCTGGTTTGTCATTTTTTCGAATGGCACCCCCCCCCCCCAATGATGTTCATTTCATGCCATGCCTCGTAAGATATTCTTTCTTTTTTATCAAGCAATAGAAGTAATAATTTTCAAAATAGTGTCAGAGTATTTGTGAAATTGCGATTGTAATACAAAAAAAACTGAAAGTAGAGGTATTAAGTTGGTCATCGGATTGTAGTTTCTTACTGAAAAAATTGTTCAAGTAAAAACAAGAGTTAATATATCAATTACAAATTGATTTAATGAATTATTTGAAATTGAACAGACTTTTTTGAACAAAATTAATTAAAACACTCTTGCTTCTAGGCAAATTTATATCAGTCCTTAGTAAAATTTCTGAAGTACTCAACTTGATTATGTTCAGATCAACCATTTAATTTTATGTATTTTGTAAATGTGAACGTATAAAGAAGGTCATGGAATTGTAGTTTCATGCTGAAGTGTTTTTAATCGTTATTATAGTTATAATGATATTAGTTCGATATGAACGTCATAATGAAACGCGTGTAAAGTTAAACCACGAGGCGTTAGCCGAGTGGTTTATTACAGTTTCATTACGAAGTTCATATCGAACGTGTATCATTCAAAATTTAATCTACGCCAGTCCAAATAGATTTTCTTTGCATAGATTCGATTTGTTTACAATATCAGAAACGTTTTGTAAATAAAAATTCAAAATTATTATGACCATATTAGTCGATATAGCAACCGCGCTTGTCGATTGTTGCAATTTTTACTTTGACAGCGTCATTATTTGCGTTCAATTTTGTGTTTTACATGAGTTTCACGCACTGATAGACTGAACAAATTGTACAGACTTTATAATTAATGTTTACAATAAATAAATGTTGGTAAAGATTTTATAATGAAGTAAAAGTTGTAACTAACTTTCTTTTTGCCTGTTTTTTATCTTAAAATTTGCGTGTTATTATGAGTTCATAATGACACTGGGTGCTATTATGAAGGCCATAATGACACCCAAATGAAGATGATAAATATGTCATAATGACACTGGCGTAGATTAATCTATAAAAGAATCTTTGGCGTTCTTTTTCACGCTAAAACATTTTTCCAAGTAAAAGTTTATATTACAAGTACAAATTGACTGAATCAAGTTATTTTAAATTTAACAGAATTTGTTAAACAAAATTGGTGCATACTCTTATACAAGTCACTCTTTCGTTCAAGGCAAATTTAAATCAATCCTTAATGAAATTCCTAATTTAGATCAGTCCTTAGAAATTTATGAAGTAGATACTCAATTTGATTATGTTCAAATCAGCTTTTCCATTGCCTACGTTTTTTCGTAAATTTAAATTGGTTACTGATCAAATAACAAAGATTATTTGGAATTAATGCTTAAACTCGCAATTAAAAAACAAGAGTGCCATGACAATATTGCGTTGAAAAAAGAAAAATTGTTTGTAACAATTGGTTCTATTTAGTTTAAACCTAATCTGTGTTCAGGAAATGTTTTTAATGATTTTTATTCTTGGAGAATGTTAAAAAAATTGCATACTGGCAAGTAAAATTTATGCAGCAAGATGCCGAAAAAAAGCCGCGATCTAAGGCGTTTCAAGATCTTTTACAGAGATTTGAAGAAACAGGTAGTGTTAAAGTTAAAAACCGGAAAGTAGCTAATAAAGCACTAACAAATGATGAAAACACGATGAAAACCAACTTACAGTCTTACTTGCAATGCAAGAAAATCCTCATGTAAGTACTTCACAAATATCACATGTGACCGACATAAAAAAATCTAGCGTGAAAAATATATTAAATGTCCATAAATACCATGGATATCATATAAAACTTCATTAACAACTATATGGTCAAGATTTTAAACGAAGAATTCATTTTTGCAGCCGGTTTTTGCAAAATATTGCAGAAGTTCCTAATTTTCTAAATTCTATATTATTTAGTAACGAAACTACCTTCAAAAGTAATGGTTTAGTGTACGACATAAGATGCATTATTATAGCACTGAAAATCCTCATTGGATCAGACATGTTGACCAACAAAATCGGTGGTCACTAAATGTGAGAGGGGGGAATTATTGGGTCCCATGTTATAGGTACTTACTTTTTTGAATATACTCTACACGGCGAGGTGTATTTAAATTTTTTAAGAGATGTGCTATCTAACCTTCTTCAAAATATTAATGAAGCAGTTTATGGAAATATGTGGTACAGCTTGATGGTGCACCAGCCCACTACCATCGAGACGTACGAATATTTTTAAACCCCTGGAAAGGAAAGCAATGGAAAGGTCGAGGAGGACCCATTTCTTGGATACCTAGATCACCTGATCTGACCCCACTCGATTTCTTTTGTGGGGTTACGTAAAAGATCATGCGTATAAAGAAATTTCAACCATACCAGAAAATATGAAGGAAAAAATCAGAAATGCTTTTCAAAATATCACATGATCGACATTAGAGTTAGTGAAAAATAATTTTGTGCGACGTGTTAATAAATATATTGAAGTTGAAGGAAGAACATTCGAGCATTTAATGAGAAATTGATTTTTTTTCTTTTTCATTGTATTGTTTCCTTGGAATTTGTATTTATTAATTTTATTGCACAGCATTGCATACAAAATCATACACATTTATAGTTACTTTCACCAGCCTAATTTATTGAAAACAATGAATAGTTGATTTACTTACAATATTAAAACAAATTTAGTAATGCCAATCGATAAAAAAAATTAAAAATACTTTCGAAGATTCGAATTTTTATAGTAGAATTGAAAGTTTCTCAAAATATGTGCGTGTTACAAACGTTCAAATTGCGGGTCTTTAATAACACATTATAGGAGATTAACAGGTAGGTTATACCTTCAGGAAATGGAAATTACGTAAAGATACAGGAGTTACTTTAGGGCTTTAGTTTGATATATTTAGGTGAAATATTATTCACTTCTGAGATAGGATGTGATGTTTGAAGTTTTCTTGATAAGTGATAGTGTAGTTTTGATGGGTATTTGTCTATTAATTCAATCTACATGCATGGTATGCTTTCCGGTGGTGTGTAGAATTGTGTAATTTGTATCGGCCTTCCAAGTGGACAAGAGCGTCTAACCGATCACTTTCTACGAGAGCTTGATGTCGTAACGAGCAAACTCGTTGTCTAGCCGACGGTCGACCAATTCGAACACCTAGTGATTGCCCTACAGTACACGTTAGTCCGTTTGTTAGAAATCGACTGGGCTTACCGTCGTCTGGTGGAGAAAAAATTGGACGTTGGGTGTTCCACAAGCTGCCTTTGTCCGGTGTGTTAGTGAATGTGTGAAACAATTTTCCAACTTACGTCGACATACCGATACATACCATTGCAAGTTATTAAGCCAGCATCCACGTTAAAACATTCGTGTAATCGTAGAGCATGTTCTATGGTGTAATTCAATCTTTAGTGGATAAAATTTGGGACCCTGACTTTTTGACAGAATAATGTAAACATTTAACAAAATTAATACTAGCTAATGGATATTCGACGGTAATATAACAAGGCAACGAGAGCTTTAGCTCGAGGGCTTTAATCTTTGACTATTAATGCCAAAATTATGTCGAGACAAATTGTAAAATACACGAGAAATTTAGTAGCAATAAAAATAGTAGCTAATGTATCGAGGCCGTGTTATATTTAATAAAATTATTTCCTTATCCGACGACATTTCTATATGTATAAGGAGAAACACACAGAATATTGTCTGAATAATATAATTATAATTTCAGAAAAAACGCGAGATTCGTTTATTTTCTGTATTTATTATCAACAAATAATGCTTACTGAAGCATAGATAACTTTATAACACCATTAGTAGTGATTTCTTTTGAAATTTTTGAGTGAATTCTTTGTTATTCAATACCGTCCTGCCTGTCGGTGATTATTGAGCATACTGATAAAAATAGTCGACTATTTAGCACCAAGGTGAATAGTCGCTTTATTTTATTTTGATTGGTCATATCAAAGCAGTTTCCAAGCATGCGGTTGGTTAAAAATTCAAATTTGACAGACGAAGGAAATAATCACTTATAGATATTAATAATATTGTTATACCTGCTAGACATAACCATAAATAAAAACTATCGCTTACTGTTGGTACTACTTTTCTTCATTGTACAACTAATGTTACAGATAGGGTCGAAAAAATTCTAATTGGTTATGGAATTAGTACTGTTTTACACATACAAGAAAGATTAATGGAGTTTTAAGGTCACTCAAAGATGTTTCAAAGCCATTGTTACCTTCCGAAGTGTTGTAATGTTCTTGAGGAAAAGTATACTTTAGAAACGTAAAATTGAGCTTTAATGCCAGAATTAACGAACATATGAGATTTTGTGAATTGGTTCAACCAGAGAAGTCTACGATAGTCTTGCAAACTATAATCATATGCAATTTGATAATATGGAGAAATGTTCAAGACAAACTCTTTATAATGTACGCTTACAATGTGAAGGTATTGAGACATCCAAATAACTTCAACAGACAAGAAGAAAGTATCCGAGTAAATATGTTCTGGTATCTAATAGTTAAATAGCGTAGAATGGCACGTCTTAATTTTAACTTTTGGTATGTCTAAGTTCATCGCTGCGTTTTTTCCTAGAGCTGGAATTAAATGCTTTAAGAATTAAATATGTTAAGTTACTACAACATTGCGATAACATCATATGTAGTTAAAATTAAAATTATATTAAACAGACACATTGTGTTTTCAGCGTATCATAATAATTCATAGCCGAAAACTATTATTTTGTTTGATGTGAGTAAATCTTTAATTAGTATGTTAAGACTCTATTTATGTATGCTTTTCCTAATTCCTTTACCTCTTAACTTAATTAAATCTGTACTTAGTTGTCATATTTTTCATTTTCTGTTTTCGTCCGTGAATCAATTTAATAATATTTAATTGATTAACCATCAAACTATTTTTTACTGAAATAAAATTAGATTCCATAGGTGAATTTTAATTTAGTTTACCAGACTGTTGTATTAAGAACTTGATTTTCAAGGCTGTTACCATTTGCTAAGGACGATAACTTTAATTGTTATTGAATCGTTGAAATTTTTACAAAAGATAAATAGAAAATACACAATTTAGTTCCCAAAGAATAAACAACAATAATAATGTATGTCATATGGACGTTTAAACTTTTATGTTAGATAAATGTTAATGAATATTTATATCAGGACAGTAACACTTGTATAGCCAGTTCTGTTGGTAACTTATTTTACCACAAACTAATACGTGGTACTTCCGAATGTTGATGTTTAAGTGCTATGTGTATTCCTTAAGATTGCTAACACCATTATTCCCTATTTTGTTGGCAATGTACTTTTACTACATTCTAATAATAAAATAATAATAATAATATATTTTTATTATATTATTATATTTATATATTTATAATATATATTTATATTATTATTATATTATTATTATATTATTATAAGAAAAATTGTTTACAACAATAAAAAACGAGTTGAAAGTTGGGGCGAGATTCAGTTGAGAAAAAAGAAAATAAGCTTTTCTCTCACCTGCTCTTGCATCTAAACTCTAATAAAAGACAAAAAACATATTAGCCGTTATCCTTATATGACAGGCAGTAAACAAAGTGGACGAAGAGAAAAAAGGTATAACATAAAAAAAATCTCAAAAGAAAAACAATTTAGAAAAAGATTAAGTAAAACGTTATTTTTACGGTTTTAGTAAATATCTGCTGGGATTGGCTCCTAACTTTTTTCTAAAAGAAAATTAGTTATATATCGCTTAAACTTAATAAGAGAGAATAATTTAATTTCACTAGGTAATGCGTTATAGAGACTAGCAATTTCATATGTGAATGATGGCTAAAATATAGTGCGCTGATGTGATAGAGTTAGCAGACCTCTATGACGTAAATGTCAATGGTGAACATCAGTACAGAATGTAATTTTATTATAAAGATAGCACAGAGATTTATTACTAATAATGTTGTGAAAAAGACAAAGTGACCGTAACTTGTGCTGATTCTTCTTCATGTTCAACCTTCCCAGTTTTTTCAGTTTATGTGGAATGGGTTGTCTTCTCCGTATGCCAAAAATCAATCGCAAACGCGATAGTATTTTGTTACTTTCAACTGCTTTAACCCTTCTATTGTGTTCGGGTCAATATGACCCAATCGCGTTCTACTAATGTGCATAATTCGTTAATTTATTTAAATATTTCGTTGCCACTGCATGACTTTTATTTCATTCGGTATAACGGTAATAACGGTGTGCCCATATTGATATTAGAAAATTATAATTAGTTTTTTTTTAATGTATTTGTTAGAGTCACTGTGTTTGGGTCCATATGACCCGGTGATTTGTGTGGTTCAAATTAGAAGAACGAGAGGCAGATTATTATCATAGACGAAAGTATTTTATTAGTTTTGTTTTATTTTCATAAATATAAATAACACATAATATTGCCACATTATAGTGCAATATTGCACATATTTAATGCGTTATTTGCGTACCGGTAAACAAGTTTATTCCTGTTGAGACTTATCTGTGGCTCCGCGTGTAAATGCAGCAAGTGAGCATCTATGTGTTAGTGTCGTAGTAAATATCAAACTTAACTTGATGCTGTACTCTAATAAGAAATAACTAACAATTGGAATTTATTATTGAAAATGTGTAGAGAGAGAGTGCCTACGGATAGTGGTAGAAACTTTTGTGTGTTTCTGGTAGTGATTCTAATGCTTCTGAAGAAGAGACCATTTCTCCGAAACCAAGATATATAATAGAGAATCGGATGATGAAGTGGAAGCTACGATTTCAGTTGAAGCTGATACGGATAATCACGTAACTTCAAAAGATGGCATAATGAAAAGACACATCCATCGGGAAGGTTATCAGCAGCAAATATTATGTCGTTGATTCCTAGACCAACAACGTCGCGAATAATTGATATGAAATCCGCGCACTTCTTATATGTCACACCCAAAATTGTAAACCTAATTTTGAAATGTGAAATTAGAAGGCAAAAGACTTTGTGGCGGCACGTTTCAAGAATTAACATTAGTTGAACTGGAAGCATATTTTGGCCTACTGTTGCTAGCTCTAGTGTATAAATCTCATGGAGAGGCAACAGCCAGTCCATAGGATGGAAATGTAGGTCGTCCAATATTCAGAGCAACGATGTCCCTACAACGATTTCATGTAATTGCACGAATAATTCGCTTTGACAACAAAAAAAACTCGACCACAACGACGCCAAACTGATAACTTAGTTCCCATACGGGACTTGTGGGATGAATGGGCTGCAATTCTACCTAAGCTCTATAATGTTCACGAAAATGTAACAGTAGATGAGCAACTAGTACATTTTAGAGGTCGTTGTCCGTTTAGACAGTACATCGCGAAAAAACCTGCTAAATACGGAGTCAGGATTTGGACTTTATGCGATTCTGTAACTGCTTATGCATACAACATGCAAGCTTACCTCGCGAAAAAAGAAGGTGAACCTCCAGAGAGAGGTCAAGGTAAAAGAGTTGTGTTAGATCTTACTTATGGTCTAAAAGGTCACAACGTAACGTGTGATGATTTTTTTACCTGGTACGATCTGAGGCAGATGGTATTGAGAAGAAAAATAACCATGCTTGACACTATTTGCAAAAATAAGCCTGAATTGCCAGCCACATTGGTCTGCAACAGGAAAAAAGTTCTTTATTCAAAATTTTACTTTACGAAGGACACGTCAATAGTTTCCTATACTACGAAACGGAATAAAAATATTACGCTCATGAGCACCATGCACCACGATAACTGAGTGTGTAACCAAGATCATAAAAAGCCGTTTATGATTTTAGATTACAACAGAATTAAAGGTGCTGTAGACACGTTAGACAAGTTAATAATAACATACGCATGCAGGCGGTAAACTAAAAGATGACCAATGACCATCCTTCACAATATCATGGACTATTTCTTGAAGAACGGGGTAATTCGTTGATCACTCCATTATTGCAAGAAAGAAAACCGCTCCCTCGGAATATTCCTGTAGCTGAAAAGGTTATAAAGTCAAGTTCTTCAACCAGTAATGCCGAAGTAAGGGAACAATCAACCACAACCAAGTATAAAAGACGTAATTTTTGTCCCTCTTCAAATGATATTAAAACTAATATGGTATGTTGTAGTTGCTCAAAATACCTATGTAAAGCTCATGTATATTACTACTGTCAAGACTGTAAGAAATAAATGTATATACCTAACTACTACGTTTTTCAGATGTTCTTTACATAACATTTACAATAATATGTAATAAAAATAAAATAACGTAATAAATAATAAATACATCTTATTTCTTATTATTATTTACTGTTATATCAATTTAACGACAATTATAGGCTCCCGGGTCATAATGACCCGAACACAATAAGTGAAACCAAAATGTTAACACAATGGAGGCGTTAAGGTAGGAGTTATATAAGGTATCACAGTAATTCATCTTTGCTAATACCAATGCTTGGCACAACAGAGTTTTTGTTTTTAAATTCAAAACGGTGCGGTTGGTGTAAATTATTTGAAAAGCAGCGTAACTATTTCGGATGTACTCCAGAACATACCGGGTATATTGTAATTTTGGGTCAAAGGTAATTCCAAGGTTCTTAACATTTTTATTAGGAGATATTCTTTGGTTCCTAATTAGGATATTTAAGTTACTGTTTTCGTTAAAGTTTACATACAACGCTACAGACTTTTGAAGATTTATGTCCAAACAATGATCAGTTGATATCTTGTTAATTTTTTCAAGATCTTTATTAATAAGGTCAATATCAAACTTTATTAATTTATTTATTTTTATTTGGTCTTGAATTACAAATAATATTGTATAAGACACGTCAATTGTATATGCATTGAAATTACATGTACATCACAAACAAAAACAAAAAGAAAACACAAACATAAGTAATTTACAGGAAAGTTTAAGACGTTTGAGAGAAAGTAAAAAATTCTGACATATCGTAAATACATTTCTGTAATAAATAGGATGACTTAAAGGTTTTTAAATTATGGCACGATTTGATATAATTTGGCAAGCAGTTAAAAATTTTAAGACCCAAAACATTTGGAGAGTAGGCAGTCACATTATATCTTGAAAAGGGAACGTGGAATAAGTTATTATCTCTTGTATTGAAATTATGAATATCCTTGTTCAGATTGTAAGTAGATTTATGATTGAAAATATATACACAGAGTTCAAAAATGTGTGCGGACGTTAAGGTAAGTATATTAAAGCTTCGGAAGATATTACGGCAAGATGCAAAATTTAAAACAAACCGCAATTGTCTAAAGACATAAGAAATAGAAGATAATTTAGAAGTTAGTTTCCAACAGTGCACTTTAAAGTTTAGTGTTTCGTCTAGATAAATGCCCAAGTACTTGGTATGCGTTACGTTACATAAACTCATGTTATTTATATTCAAGTTAACGTTTAATATAGTTTTTTGTCTGTTATGAAATCTAATAACCTGAGTTTTACTAGAATTATAATATAGATCATGCTTGGCTAAAAAATTCATAGCAGTTGTGACCGCATTTATGCAATGTGTCTTGAGAGCGTTTTCATCAGGATGTGAAAAAATCATTGAAATGTCATCCGCGTACAAGATGTGATTTTGTGCACTCAGGGTCAGGCTAAGATTATTGATAAACAGGATAGGTCCTATCACAGAGTCCTGTGGTACACCCATCGTAATAGGAAGTCTATCCGAGATACCATATGTAGTGTGATTATTTATGGTTTTTTTCACTGTAACGTATTGTTCTCTTTCGCACAAAAATGACGTGACGAAGTAAGAGCAGTATTTTTGATACCACAGTTTTCTAAATGTTTTAATAGTTTAGAATGGTTGGCGCAATCAAAGGCCCTGCTCAAATCACAAAAGATTCCTACCGGGTTTTCGCATGCATCAATATGAAACATAATACGGGCATAAGAGTCGCATATAGCTGTGTTTGTAGAGCACTTAGATCTAAATCCGTGTTGATTAGACGTGATTAAGTTATATTTTTCAATAAAATTAATTAAGCGATTTAAAAAAACATATTCAAACACTTCAGAAAAGCTGTCAGAGATAGTAATTGGTCTGTAGTTGTCAATTAGGTGTGCATCATCCCTTTTAAATATCGGTTATAACTTTGTTAGTTTTGAGTTTATCCGGGAAACTACCTGTTATGAACGACAAATTTATCAAATAAGTTAAAGGGTGTAAAATCGCTACAAGAATACTTTTTAGAATGAATGACGGAATTTCATCATGACCAGCAGATTGTTTGTTTTTTAATTTATGATTTAATAATGTTAGTAATTCATGATCGGTATATGGGTATAAATACAATGAGGCGTTTATGGATACACCTTTATCTATTTCATATTCAATCCCGGCATTTAGGTTTATACTCTTTATCAATTCACGAGGAGTGTTAACAAAGTACTTATTAAATTCAGTGGCTATATTAGAGATATCTTTGATTATATTACCGTTTACATTTAAATTAGTAATATCCCTTTTGCTGCCGCTGTTGTTATTGTTTGAAAATGCAGCAACGGTACACCAAAGTGAACGGGTGTCATTTTTTGCCCTAATAATTCTTTGTTGAAAGAAATTCCTCTTAGTTTGATTAACTAATTCAATGTGTTTAATTTTCGCATTCTCATAGAAAGGAGCTAAATAACTATAAGAATTCTTTAAGACAAACAGATCTTTAAGACGCGAGCTAGAAATCCTCACCTCGTCATTCATCCAATTTTTCCTTTTATTATGAAGGTAAAATTTGCGCTTTGGGAAACTTAACGTCAAAATGATACTGTAGGATATTATAAAAGTTACTAAAAGCTTCATTTAAATTTTTATTATGAAGTACTTCCATCCAATTTTCATTGTTTAGAGCATTATCAAAATTCTTTACATTAGCCGAGGAAAAGTCTCTTTTAAAGCATGTTTGTACATCATTAGCAAGAGTTGCAAATATTCCAAATTCAAGATATACACTTTTATGGTCAGATATTTCGTTATCAAGTACACAACAGGTGCCTATCGTTGCGTTATTTGTGAATATTTGGTCAATTAAAGTACAAGAAGTGTTCGTTATGCGTGTTGGCCAATTGACAATCGGTTTACAATTAAAACTGGAGAAAACATCGCACAATATTTTAAAAGAACGATTTTTGTACCTGTCAAAATTGAAATCCTCACACATGTATATGACATTATTTGGATTACACAGACTATCAAGGACCTCATTGAGTTTATTAAAAAATAAATTTTCGTCTCCCGAAGGAGATCTGTAACAATTTAAAATTAGGTGATGTTTATTATTCACGTTGCAAGTTATCGCACACACTTTAAAGTGTAGTTCGATGCAAAAATTTATTCACATCAACAGCACTACAGTTGATAGATTTTTTTTCCAGAAACTTACTCCACCGCATGTCTTGATTTTTCTGCAGTAGTAACTAACGAGTTCATAATTTTCAATAACTAGGTTTGTTAATGAATTTTGATTCACACCGGTCTCAACTAAACACAGAAATAACAGCCTATCAAATTTTGAAATCTCGAGCATGTTTATTTTATTCACATTAATTGTGTTAATATTCAAAAGTAGTAAATTGGGATCAAAAACTACGTATTTTGAGCGTCTTGTAGATTGCGCTTGTAAAAAAAAAACGGCTAATTGCTGCACCAGAAGGCCAGATTTCCGGATTCATCGCACCTTTGAAGTTTTTGTCATAAATGGAAACTTTAAATGATGAGTAAAGGTCTGGTCTCCTTGGTGTGAGGCTCTCACATTTAACTTCAGGAAAAATACTTTTTAATTTATTCGTTAGATCGTCTAGTGAGGTATCCGAATTTAGGCGGCATACATGTAAGGCGACATATCTGGGAACGCCATTAATACAGTCAGAAGTATTTTTCCCAATTACCACATTTCTGTTGCGTTTTTTATATGTTACCTGCTTCCAGTCACTAACTGTTGCTGCAGGCGGTTTATCTTCAATTGTGCCGGTTAACGTATTTAGCATAGAATGTGTTTGATCATTCCTAATAGCATCTGCAACTTCATTACCGCTGATATACGTTGACGATATCACGATTTATAGGTCCGGGAAAAGAGGCGCTGCAATTAACGACGAGCTACAGAAAGCAATTAACACCATAGTGGAACAGGCACAAAAAGTAGGATTCCGGTTTTCTCACTCAAAGACAGTGTCTATGCATTTCTGCAAGCTAAGAACACCGCATTACGAGCCTAAACTTTACCTTGGAAATAAACGAATCAGAGTTGTGTCTCAAACAAAATTTCTTGGCATAATTCTTAACCCTGCCCTCTCGTGGAGAAACCACATAGAATATATATACACAGTATACAAACAAGTCTTGAATATAATAAAGTGCCTATCAAACACAAACTGGGGTGCAAACCGGGAAATTCTATTACGGATTTATAAAACAATGATTCTTTCAAAGATAGATTATGGATGCAATGCATACGGATCTGCATGCAAATCTCTCTTGAAGAAACTAGACACAATCCAAAATGTCTCACTAAGATACTGCATGGGGGCTTTCCCCACAAGCTCTTCATATAGTTTATGCGCTGAAGCTGGTGTTCTACCCTTAAAGTTCAGACGCATGTGGCTGTTACAAAAATATGCTTGCAAAATCAGCATGAAGTCAACACATTTTAATTACGAGATCATCACTAAGAATTAAAATACGTGCAGAACATTAAATACGCTCATATATGTACAATTAACAAAACAAACGATCACATTACAGATCCCATCACAACAAGCGACCAAAAAGGAGTACATTAGAGATAAAATATTAGACCAATGGCAAAATACTTGGAATCAACAAAATAGCGCCCTTAAAGAACATCTACCTTCGATCAAAAAACGCAAAAAATACCCAGCATTCTCAAGAAGGAACAGTATAATCATTACAAGACTTCGCATAGGTCATACAAAGTTGACACACGAACACATACTTACAGGATCACCCCGATGCCAAACATGCAACGTACAATTAACGACCCGACATCTCTTCACTGATTGTGAAGCAGTGCAAGCACAACGAGAAATCTGTGATATAAGAGGTCCTTTTCCAAAAATGCTAGAAGTAAATGAAAGAAAAATGAAAAAGGTGCTTGAATTTTTACATTTATCAGAATTACACGGAAAAATTTAACCAACAAATATGCACATATTCAGAATACGTTTTGGAACAAGTAAATAATTCATAACAGGCTAAAGGCAAAATAACCTTAGAAGTTGATGCCTAATAAATAATTAAAAAAAAAACAACCTCTAAAAAATGAAGTTAATCTAATTAAAATTATTGTAATTCAACTATAAGAAACCAAACTATTAATTAATATAATTTCCCCTAATAAATTTAAAGAAGGAGGAGCTGCTATATTAGAAGAACATAATAAAAATCATCATAATCTTATTCTATGTATAATATTAATTAAACCTTTCTTTAAAAACAATCTACGACTAGATAAACGTTCATATGAAGAATTAGCTAAACAAAATAATCCTGATGAACATAAACCATGAGAAATTATTATTACAATTGAACCACATAAACCTCATATATTCATTGTTATTAAACCTCCTAATACTAATCTCATATGTGAAACTGATGAATATGCCATTAAAGACTTAACATCCATTTGACGTAAACAAATTAAAGAAATAATAAAACCCCCTATTAAACTAATAATTATAATAATAAAATTAAATTTTAAACCTATAATTATATCAATTTTTATAAAACGAATTAATCCATATCCCCCTAACTTTAACATTACGCCAGCCAAAATTATTGACCCAGAAATTGGAGCCTCTACATGAGCCTTGGATAACCATAAATGAACAGAATATATAGGAATTTTAATTAAAAAAAAAATTGTACAAATATAAAATACATATTATTTAATGAAAAGAAAGATAATAAATATCTAAAGTATAAAATTATATATATATATATATATATATATATATATATATATATATATATATATATATATATATATATACCAGCTTGAATACGTTCAGGTCGATAACCTCAACCTAAAATTAATAACAATGTTGGAATTAATCTAATTTCAAAAAAATATAAAAATAAATATATTTATTGAACTAAAAGTTATAAATAATGAAAATAATATTATTAAAACAACAAATAAAAAAATCACTATAATTTTCTCAATATAAATTGTTCCTCTAGCTATAATTATTAAAGTATAAATTCAAATACTAAGTAAAATTATTAAATATTTTAAATAATCCCATATATATATATATATATATATATATATATATATATATATATATATATATATATATATATATATATATATATATATATATATCTAATTGAACTATAAAAAATGTAAAATTAAAACTAAGAAAAAAAATAAATTTTACCATAAAATATTAAAAGACTGAAAATAATCATTGCCATAAGAACGAACTATTAAATATTATACCAATATTTAAAAAAAAAAATGCAAAGAAACTCATTCTATCCATTAAATAAAATTTTAATTTGTTCGTTTTTAACAATTATTTTAATATTAATATGAATTGGAGCTAAACCAGTTGAAGATCCTTTCATTTTAACAGGCAAATTTTAACTACGTTATATTTCTTATTTTTTCCTCTTATACTTTTAATATCAAAATTATGAGATAAAATTATATTCAATTAAGTTAATGAACTTGTTTAAGTATATATTTTCAAAATATAATAAAGAGTTAATTTACTTTATTAACTTTACTATAATTAATTAACTAAATAATTTGAACAAGAATAAACAATTTCAATCCTAAATAAAACATTAAAAAATTTAAAGAAATACGTAAACATCTTTTTCAAGCTAAGTATATAAGCTTGTCATATCGAAAATGAGGTAAAGTCCCCCGAGTTCAAATAAATATAAAAGAAATAAATAAAACAAACAAAAAAAATAATTAAAAAATAATCTTCCAAAAAAAAATAAAAACAAATATTATTCTCATAAACAAAATTCTTGAATATTCAGCCATAAAAATCATAGCAAATCCCCCTCTTCCATTTTCATTCCAGATTTCAATTAAAAAACTATTTATTATGCTACCTTTGCACAGTTAAAATACTGCGGCTATTTAATTATCACTGAGCAGATTAGACCTTAAATTATTCTCAAAAGGACATGTTTTTAATAAACAGGCAAAAATTAATTTGAATTCCTTTTATAATCTAAAAATTTTTATCTTTAAAAACAAATTTACTAATTTAATCATAATAACTAATAATAAAAAATATAAAATTAATTTTTAATAAACAATTTAAAATTAATATAAATTAATAATTAAAGAATAAATAACTATTAAATTATTATCATGATTAACAATTAAAATTATACAAAATATAGATATATAGATATATAGATATATAGATAAACGATTCTTCAATCAACGGTACAACACTTGCTTCTATAGCTTTAAACCTTAAAACAATATACGGATTCCTTAACATTACTAATGTAAAGGTTTATAACATCATTATTATTTGAAGTTGGTGCGCGAATATTTTTAATAAAATGATTATTGATTTCTTCAGGATCAGATAGTGTAACAGGTATCTGGTCGTCATCCCACCTATTCCCTAAAGTTAATTGCTTTACGTAACGCCATAGAGATTTGTTATCGCACTGCTGAAATTCTAAATTACAGTAAGCCTTCTTTTTATTTAGCTACACCTGCATTTACTAAATTAGTTGTTTATAGTTTGACCAATTAAGTGGAATTTTACTACGTTTCCATGGCTGCAGTGCTTCATTTCCATCACATATAAGTTTCACATTATTGGTTAGCTATGGAGCTGGTTTTTTATAAAAGTTGGATGTCCTGAAAGGGGCGTGTAAATTCAATTTTATCATCAATAGTTCTGCAAAAATAAATATTTACCCACGATATGGCACAAAGGTGTGTAAAACAAGTTGCAACAGAAACGTCTGTAGTTTCTGTAAGCTCTAATGCTAGAAGGTTTAGTTTCATTCGTTTTGTTGTTTAGAGAACACCAGATTAAATCATGATCTACCAATTTCAGCAGTGTGTAGCGCACCAAAATTTTTTATTATGTTCACATTACTAGTAAGTATGTTATCAATTAATGTAGCAGAAGTGTTACAGATTGGAGTAGGTTCAGTAATTAATTGAACTAAACCAATACTATCTAGAAGTTTTAGAAGGGTTGCTGATATATTATCAGGTTTAAGTAAATCAATATTCAAACCACCTAAAATCCACAATTCGCCATAAGAAGGAAAAATTGTAGATTTAATTCCCCTAAAAAAGTATTGTATTATAAACTAAGAGGTTTATATAAAACACCCAGCGCTAATTTAACTTTTTGAAATCTCACCGATATCCAAATTTGTTCGATATTTTGTTTGATTTTCAATAATGGATATTTCTTTTAATTACTTCACCACCAACAGTATTACGAATATTCCCAATGCTATCGTAACCCTCTACGAATCCATGTGATGATGGCATGTATGGCGTCATCCATGTTTCTGTTAAAGCATTAATATCATAATCACTATTTAGTACCAGTTCCTTCAGATTATCATAATTGGCAGTTAGTGGTATTACATCAATGTGAGTACATTTGGAAATAATAATTAATAAATTATTATTAATTAATAACAAAAAAAAAACATCTTTAATCCTTCACTTAAAACTACAACTTTATATTAGGTTAAACAGGTGTTTTTCTTGATTAACGGCATCAAATTCTTTTATTACTTCATCAAAATCGATTTTGTCAACCATCTCCTGCTCTATAGCTAATATTGCTAGCCCAGATAGTCTCTCTTGATGCATAGTTGGTCGAAGAAAATTTTTTATTATTTTTAATTTTGAAAATGACCTCTCCCCAGAAGCCACAGATACTGGTAAAGTTAAGAGTATTCTTAAGGAAGTTGTAACTTTAATCTCATTAAACAAAACATCTGCCTCAATATCATCCTCCACCTTTACCGCATCAGTAAGCTTCTGTTGTAGAGCTTGGCAGTTGTTTAGGAGATCATCGTCACATAATGTAAAAATATTACTAAAAAAACCAAAAACATTGTCATAATTAGAGATCATATCAAATCTACTATTTAAAGAACTTAGTACTTGATCAATTATTCTTAAAAAAAAATTAACTTTAAACGCGGTTTTGGCATTTTGAGGTGCTTCATCCCTATGTTCATAATCAAAAAACTTTGGTTTATATTTTCGTCTAGTAGTATTGATTGCGGGAAAATCTTGCTCTATCTCAAGACCGGCGGCTAATTTTGCCGCTTGAGCAATTATTTCCTCAAAGAAATTATCATTTCTATAATTTTTGAAATGATCGACTAAATTCTTTAAATAGTTTTGACATACTTTAATGTCAATTGTTACACTTTGCATCATTTTGCTTACAATATTAATCTGAAATAAAACATCATACCAAATAATTACACTACAAATAAATTTAAATGATTGGATATTTAATAGTAAAGAACTTACTTTATGCCTACTTTCTATATTCAAAGTATCGTTATCCGCTATTTCTAGAAGACTCTCACAAATTTTAATTAAATGAAATTTTAATGGCTTTATAGCATCCACCCTACTTGACCATCTAGTATTACTTAGGGGTTTTAGATTTAATTCAGGAACATTTTTTTTTAATAATATCCCATCTTTTTGTGGAGGAAGAGAAAAAACGTAGAGTTCCTGTACTATATTAAAAAAGTTTACTGTTTCATTTGATACTTTAGCAGCATCATTTACTGCTAAATTTAAGCTACGTGCAGCGCATGGCACGAAAAAAGCTCGAGGATTTGCGTCCAGTATACGTTTTTGTAAGCCAATATGCGTTCCACGCATATTGGCACCGTTATCATACCCTTGACCTCTCATGTCTTTAATATCTAAATTTAAATTACGTAAAAATTCAACTACAAAATTAAATAGTCCTTCTCCTGTAGAATCGAATATTGGGCTAAAAGCTAAAAAACTCTCTTGTATTTGAACTTTTTTACAATCATGATTTAACACCACATAACGCAAAACAAGGCTTATTTGTTCTGTGTGACTTGTATCTGGCGTGAAGTCCATAATTATTGAATAATATTTGGAACTGCGTACCATATTTAAAATATTATTTTTTACCTTAGAAGACATTAATTCTACAGTTTCGTTTTGAATTTGATAGCCTAAATAAAGAATTTTCCTGGGAGTTTTGCACTCTACTAAGATGTTCTCTCATCACAGGATCAAATGAGGAAATCATCTCGACAGCCTTAAGAAAATTTCCGTTATCATGTTGAAAAAGTATTTTAGAAGAACCCTGAAATGCTAGTCATTGTCGGGACTGCAACAATTCTCTCCAGAACATCATGCCAATATTTTTTTTCGGTTTATAAAACCCGTAAATGATGATCGTTTACAGTAGTAGATAATTCTAACATTTTTTTCAAATTCATCCATGTATTCATATGAACATTATGTACAATTAATGTTTCATATCTTTTTATAATGATAAGTGTTGCGAATCAGAAAAACCATTTGAATCAGACAAAGTATTGATAGTTTTACCGAAAATCTTACAACAAAAGCAAAATATTGAGTTTTTTGAAACTGAACAAATAAGCCAAATTCTCTCTGTTGTTTCACCATTCTCCAGTTTTCTAACAAAGTACGTACTTCAAAATTTTCTTTTGTCTTGATTTGTAGGAAATTGATAATTGCGTCGTATCAAAGGAGGTCCTCGCTCAACCAACCTTCTGACTTCCTCGTTGTTAATGGTTCTAGGCCACAGACCAGGATCCTCTGATAGAAGAATAGTACTCGTCATTTCAGGGCCCATTCCGTCAAGGCTTCGGTTTCAGCTTCACTTGTAGCCTCTATTGTTGGGCCGGTGGGTTCGACCGAAGCTTCTGTTTCTCATTCGCCAAGAAATCTTTCATTTTGCCAACCATCTTCTCCCTTTCTTGGGCTCTAACTTTTTTTGCTCCCGAAATTTTGCGCCAGAAGGTCGTTTTCTCTTCTGTGGTTCCTAGAATTAAGCAAGTGAAGCTAATATAAGCTAATATGCTAGATCAATATAAAATGTATTAAGATGTACCAGGCTCAGAAAACATTTAAAAAAGAAACGTGGTTAGATCGTTTGATGATAAACGAATAAAATATTTTGACAGTTTTGGCACTAGCGGCTATACCGGAAAGAGTCAACTTCGCTAATTTGAATGAAACACCCTGCATATTATTACCTATTAAGGTAACACGTAAAAGTGTAATTACCTAGATTTTTGTATATTTAATATCCTATACCTATTTTAAATGGTTTTTATGAAATTTTAATTTTTATTTCAGAAATTACATTTGCATTTCTTTCCTATAAACAAGACATTTATTATTTAATTTGAATTTTTATAGGCAATGACTTGGCATAACAAAATTTGTATAATATTTGATTTAAATTTTAATAGTTAAAAGCTATATTATTTGAAATAATGAAAATTAAAATGTCCCAAAAGCCATTAAATTTTAGAGATTATCCTCGAGCTTTACGTAGAATCTAACTATGTAACTATTGTATAATAATATAAAGGGTGACTATTTACATTGCCAAAATTTTTAAAATAAACTTTGATATGCCTTAAAAAAACTAATGTTCGATTTTATTACTTTATCAGAGTATGTCCGATTATTTATATTATTTTTTGTATGATGTAATATAATACTTATTTCACCCTTAATTTAATTTCCACGCCAAACACAATAACAATAAAACACTTGGTCGAATCGAATGTTTTCTTTCTACCACTTTAAAACACGTTTATGATTTATCTTCCGTTTTCTTATGTGAATATCAAGAACTGATTACCTCACGCCTTTCGTTGTTTCAATTTCTACCCCGTGAACCTTTCGAGTCCGAACTGGAAAAATGCAAGTCTGGACAAGTTTTCACGTTTATAGACAATCTTGGCAATTTACGAATACTGCATAATATTCGGATTTGGTTTAAAAAAGTGCAATTCAATATTTACAAAAAAAATGTTAAATACTAACAAAATTTAAAATAAGAGTTTAATTGTTAATAAACGATTTTATTTAATATCGCTCGACCTATATAGTTGTTTATTGTTTGTTTTTAATCTTGCAATAGCTTTTTGAACTACTTCCACTCAACCGATTCTTACAAAACTTTCCCCACATATTTTAGGTTTCCGTGAAAATATTATACTATCATATTTTACGTTTAACCCCATAGTATCAACCCCTGAGCGTGGGTGAGGGCTGCCCTTAAAAAATTGTATTTAAAGTAGTAGTTTAACTTAAATATATTATTTATGTATATTATATACAAATATTGATAAAATTATTAATTTCATCTGCAAAACCTTAAGTTAAAACTGTATGAAAATTTAATATGTCGTAACACCAAAATAAATATTTGTTACATTGGGTCGGGTGAATAAAAACAAGTGAACGCTTTTACCCATCAATCCGAAAGTTAATACTTGTTAATCCTTAACAAACTAATTGTGGCCACTAAGTATTTGCTTGAAACTTGAGAAGTAAAGGCATTTACTTATTTTTATTCCTCAGTTCGAAGACAACCATAGCGAAGCGAATACGAGCAGCAGTAGAACGGTCACTGGAAACACACCGACCTCAAAGCGGCAAGTCAAGCGACCTAAGTTTCCGAGAACTAAAACCCGAGCGAGCAGTTGAGAACCGAAGGGCGACAAACAGCAAACTAGTTAAATATTTGAATTTTTTAATTCTCTCTCTATTTTTATTCACCCTGCGCATTATTATTTAAAAAAATTTTTTTTTTATATTTTTTTTCTGGATTTTTAAACTTTTTTTTGCCAAACCTTCAGTTTGGCACCCCTTTGGGGCGGCGCCCGCGTGCGTTGCACGCGTTGCACGACCGATTACGGGGGGCCTGAGTGAATGCATTTGCGCACCCAGACATGCATACTATATAAATAAAGGAAATATTAAAGCTTGTTATAAAAAAAATAAATAAAGAAAAATGTTCTCATATACCATTAGTTAATTAGCAGATAATCATATTAATAAAGCATAAGCGTTTGTGTCATTTGGAATTACGCCCACGACAACAAAAAAAACTCTGTAACAAATATATAAACGTAATTAGACTACATAATATCAATGGTAAAAGGTAAGCACAATTAAACAAAGTTGAATTATTACAGTTCAATGCAAAAAAATAAATAATAATAATAACCCCAACCTTACCATTTGTATTAAAGAGATTAAATGAATTTCGCTAATTAGATAGCTGACTATTACTAAGTTAAGTTAGTCAAATCGCCTTCCACTTTAATCATTTTTACTGAACATCCGGTATTTTTTCTTAAAAATATTTTCCCATTTTTCGTCCATAAGTACTGATAATTGCGGTCCTTTTTAAATATACGACACTTGTAAAATAACTTTATTATTAGGAGATAATGATCCAGCTGCGTAATTAACAAAAGCAGGTAGGTAATGATTTTAGGCCCTGGTGGCCTATTGATTGCATTAGAATATCTTATCCTGTGGGTACAATCAATCACGGAAGATGTGAGAGAGAAGCACATCGCATTACCTAGCAGGAATGATAGAAATGCATCACCCTTCTGAACAAGAAACTGCTTCTTACTTTTTGTAGATTCGTCTCTCTGTGATAAGCGTCTTAAAGTGCGCTTATGTTGTGAGAATCGATGCTTCAGATCAGCTGAAAGCGGTACGCGACCTTTTAAAACGTTGTGTGCACACTGGCAGATACATTCCACCTGATTACTATCCATTTCAATTAAGCGTCACGTTGACTTTTACTTAACCTGGCTAGTCCGTCAAAGGTGTCAGTGTTTTTAATTAAAACGTCAACCATCGTATATGACGTGATCTTTATGATTGTGAGACTTAAAGCCTTTGTTCGCTTTGTATGCCTGACAAATGCCTTGAGGCCCAAATATATTTGTTCTATATCGTAGCACGTCAGGCGTATTCTGTTTTAAATTTAACAATAAATACCCGTGTCCGCATCCTGGTACGCAGCCTCTAAAAATTTCGGGTTGTCAGGTGAAATCTGTCTTGGTAAATGCTGTATTTGTGCTCTCTTGTTGACTCTTAAACAAGATTATGTAATGGGTATTAAGCGAAATATCTCTCTGTCCGCGTCCTTGATTAAATATGTTTTGTGATACGAAAAACACGCTTAGGTTTCTATGATGACAGCCCTTTGTGAAAATATCAACCACCGGGCCATTAGTTTCTCGTATTAGATCGTCAATTATTATTAAGACCGATTTTTCACCATCAAACTATTCCACATCACATAAAACCTTCTGAAATTCAACTGTGAGGTCTTTGAATAATGGCTGCCACTCGCTATAGAACCAAATAAATTTTTCAAACGTATCGCAGTTTTGATATTTTTTTAGAAAATCAACAATAAAATACGGTTTCCCACAACCCAACGGGCCCGCAACTATTCCCGAAAAGGGATGCTTAAACTTACCCTCCATGTTGAGTTGCGAAACAACACTAAAGGACACTCTGTTACCATCCTCGCTTAAATACCAAAAATCTGTGAGCACAGGTATATTTTACATTTTATCATTCTTACCTTTTAAGGTAAAAACGGCTTTTTTGTTTTCTAGAGTATAAACATAAAAATTGTTAGCCTTTGCGCAACTAGTAAATTAACAGGTTTTTAATGAAGTAGTGAATGTTTGGTAGAATACTACCACAAGATCTATCATATAAGGAGGAGGCTGCTGGTACTGATATATGAGATGTAATCTCAAAATAGTATTACTTGTAATAAATGATTCAAACCATCTATCTTTTTTATTTATAAATGTAATTATGACTCATAATTAAAACCATAATAAGTGACGCGTAACAGTGAACCAAGCCCCCAAAGCTGGTGTAGACGTCTTATACCCATCTCACAAGTTAGAACTAGAGCATCTTATTTAAAATGTCCACCATAACTATTACCGTAATCTGTATGAAGTTTTAAAACATACCGCTAGGTGGACCCACTTCTATTACATAAAACATTTATTAGTCTGTACACAAGTAGATGGTGCCACAAACAAATTCAAGTTTTGGGGCAAGGGGGCCACGATAAGGGAGCGAAACCCCGAGAGCAAGTTGTAAAGCCCTATACCTGCCTTACAAGTTAGCATTAGGGACCCTTATTAAAATACAAATTCAAATGTTCTGCCAAGAGGGCTCGGACAATGGGCGAAGGCTCACAAACAAATTCCGAAGACATGCCAAAAGGTCCTTAATCGACAAGATGGTTGATAAGATGGCCGACAAAATGACCGATTACATGTACAACCAATCAGGTAAGAGAGTGGGTGTGGCGTAGTCCTATCCCCGCCTTACTGAAGCCGTAAGTGCCTTATCTAGTCTATAACCCCTCCATAACTCATCCAAAACGGCCGCTAGACTACACCCTAGGGGCATCCAATACACCTAGCTAGAGAGTTGGAACGCCAAAAAGACTGTTAATACCGTCAAAAGGACCTAGAATTAGGAGCTAAAACCCTGTTCAGGGGTTGAAAAGACCCGCGAAAAGAAGTCGACCCCACCCTCAAACCCACTCATGGCCCCACCCACTACCCCACCATTACCCTCATCCGTTATGATTAAATCCAAAATGCTTTCATGTGGTGTTACAGGAATTCCACGAACTTCAACACAATTAATCCTCGAGCAGGAATTGCTCTTGTTGATTTAGTTTTGATTTTAAAGATTAACCTCCGTTGTTAATGTAGCATTTTCCTCTTTAAGATGTTGTAAGATGTTTGCAAACCATACAAATATCAGCCATGTTATCATAAATAAATAGTATCACTTATCACTGTAACCAAAACGCATAAATAGCGTGAAAGCCAATATCTAAACAATAACTTTATCATTATTTTTTGTCTTTCAAACTTATTAGAGCATTTACACCAATCATTACAAATTCAGATGATTTTATGAGCATGCAGAACAATTCAGAGCACATTTAAAACACGTACGACTACGCCCGCCATGTTTAAAATTAATAATCGCAATGTGGTCGCGTGTGGTGTATATTTTGAGTTATTATGATAAAGATCATATTTTAACTTAATTTAAACATTTTGATTTCTCTGTGTGTTGAAAGTAACTATTAATAATTTAATATTAAGAGGACAGCAAATGGGAGGGTTAGTTGTGAAGAAATTGAAGATTAAGGAAAGATGGAGTAAAGGTAAGGGAGGACATAATAAGAAGAGATAGGGACGTACAGTAGCAACAGAGATGGGCAAAAAAGAATCTAAATACAATGTGAATTATAGAAAACGATTACATATTTACTGTTGAACGTATTCGTTCATAACAAAAAAAAAAATTACAGAAAGATTAAAGGAGAAGGGATACAAGAATATCTGAAGAGAATAAATAGATGAAAAAATGATAGCGAAGCTCAGGTGTGGTAATGGAGATCACTTTGCAACATTGGAAAATGAGTAAATAAAGATAAACTTATATATATATATATATATATATATATATATATATATATATATATATATATACTAGTAATTTAGTCGGTAGTAAAGCGTTTAGATAGGTTTTGAACTTGAGCACAACGTCAAAATATAAAAAAAAGTAAGCTTGATAAATAATAATTCCTAGTGACGTCATTATTTATTTTTTATTGAATTATACAGAAATGTTAATCTTCCATAGAAAATTATATGATTTAATTAACACAAAAAAATAAATTCCTAAATCCAAGAATTCAATTACATTATTTTTGCCACAACCCGCGAGACGACCCTAAAACGTATCTTACGCTGTTGTGGCATCTAGGATATCCATGCAAAAAAAATTCTCAAATTGTCCTTGTTTACGCGTTTCGGCCATTATTCAATTAATTCTTAAAGCTTACATCTCTTCGTGTCAAAAAAATGTTATGTAGCGAATTATGTAAAATTTAATAATCTTTAAGAAATATATCTACTATAAAAGCTGGCCATTATACAGACAAATCTAAAAATTTAAGCGAATACTTAATTTCCACGTTGGGGTTTTTTTACTTCCAAATTACGCGTCGCATCAGAAAATTGCTATGAACACAATTTCTAATTTCAAAACCTCTATGTCGCTATTTTACTATCTTTGGATATGCAACTGCTTTAGACATATTTAACAAGATGTAAATGACTAATAATTACTACTACTGATACACACTTCCTACACATAAACAAGCATTTATAAATTCACGCACGAACACGCACAGGTACACACACGGATAATCACGCGCACGCGCAAGATAGCAGCACACCACACAGCACAACACACACACACACACACACACACACACACACAAATACACACTCAACACACATCAACTTCAACTACACTCAAATATACACATCACTACAATCTACTCACATTCACATTCACATACAAATCATATGCTCAAACTATCACTATCACACTCAACCACTACATACACTACACACATAATCACCAAAACATCACACATGTATCAAGTGACACTTACATACATCACAATATCACACACTTATATTACACAATATCATAATCATCTGTCACTCATGAATCATCACATCAATGTAAAATACTATCACATCACTCAACACACTACACAATCACACCCATATGTACATTATCATAATACACTCGCTCATTACTCACTACTCATGCAGTGTGCATGGTTGACATGATAAATATGTAGCTGTTATAGTACTTGGTCGTGTAACATAGTAGGTGAGTGTGATGAGTGTGGTTGTAGTGTGTGAGTGTAATGTGAGTCGTAGGTGTGGATATGTGTAGTGATGTGTGTGTGATGTGTAGTGAGTGAGTGTAGTGTAGTGTGTGTGTGTGTGATGTGTAGAGTGTGAGTGTGATGTGTGAGTGTGAGGATGTGAGTGTGTGAGTGTGAGAGTGTGTGAGTGTGTGAGGTGTGAGTGTGTAGTGTGAGTGTGTGGTAGGTGTGAGGTGTGAGTGGTGTGAGTGTGTGTGTGAGTGTGAGGTGAGTGTGTGTTGAGTGTGTGAGTGTGAGTGTGAGTGTGATGAGGTGTGAGTGTGTGAGTGTAGTGTAGTGTGTGTGATGTGTGTGAGGTGTGAGTGGTGTAGTGTGTAGTGTGTAGTGGTGAGGTGGAGGTGTGAGTGTGAGTGTGTGAGTGTGAGTGTGAGGTGTAGTGTGTGAGTGTGAGTGTGTGTGAGTGTGTGAATGTGTGAGTGTGAGGTGTAGTGTGAGTGTGTGAGTGTGTGGAGTGTGTGAGTGTGAGTGTGTGAGTGTGTGATGAGTGTGTGGTGTGTAGTGTGGAGTGTGTGAGTGTGTGTGAGTGGAGTGTGAGTGGTGTGGAGTGTGTAGTGTGTGAGTGTGTGAGGTGGAGTGTGAGGGTGTGTGAGTGTGTGGTGTGTGTAGTGTGTGTGAGTGTGTGAGTGGTGTAGGTGTGAGGTGTGAGTGTGTGTGTGTGAGTGTGTGTGTGTGTGTGTGTGGGAGTGTGTGAGTGGTGTGAGTGTGAGGTGTGTGAGTGTGTGAGTGTGAGGTGTGAGTGTGTGATGTGAGGTGTGAGTGTGTGAGTGTGTGTGTGTGATGTGTGTGAGTGTGTGAGTGTGTGTGTGGTGTGATGTGTGTGTGAGTGTGGTGAGGTGAGTGTGAGGTGAGGTGTGAGTGTGTGAGGTGTGAGTGTGTGAGTGTGAGTGTGAGTGGAGTGTGTGAGGGAGTGTGATGAGTGTGTGAGGTGTGAGTGTGTGAGTGTGAGTGTGTGTGAGTGTGTGAGTGTGTGAGTGAGTGTGTGTGAGTGTGAGTGTGTGAGTGTGTGAGTGTGAGTGTGTGGTGGTAGGTGAGAGTGTGAGTGGGTGAGTGTGTAGGGAGTGTGTGAGGTGGAGTGGGTGTGGAGTGTGTGAGTGTGAGGTGGAGTGTGTGTGGTGAGTGTGAGTGTGGTGTGTGAGTGTGAGTGTGAGGTGTGAGGTGTGGTGGAGGTGGAGTGTGTGTGGTGTGAGTGTGTGTGATGTGTGTGAGTGGTAGGTGGGAGTGTGAGGTGGAGTGTGGGAGTGTGAGAGGAGGTGTGGGTGAGTGTGGTGGTGTGTGTGTGAGGTGTGAGTGTGTGTGTGAGGTGTGTGGTGTGTGAGGTGAGTGTGGAGTGTGTGGAGTGTGGAGTGGGTGGAGGTGAGTGTGGTGGAGTGTGGAGGTGTGAGTGTGTGAGTGAGTGTGAGTGTGGAGTGTGGAGTGGGTGTGAGTGTGTGATGTGTGTGAGTGTGAGTGTGAGGGGAGGTGTGTGAGGTGAGTGTGTGGAGTGTGTGAGTGTGTGGGGAGTGTGTGAGGAGTGTGGTAGTGTGTGAGGTGTGAGTGTGAGTGTGGAGTGTGAGGTGGAGTGTGGAGTGTGATGTGTGAGTGGTGTGAGTGGAGTGTGTGTGTGTGTGTGTGAGGTGTGTGTGAGTGTGTGAGTGTGAGGTGTGGAGTGTGGTGAGTGAGTGTAGTGTGAGTGTGAGTGTGTGAGGTGGGAGTGTGGAGTGTGTGGTGATGTGTGAGTGTGTGGTGTGGTGAGTGTGTGAGTGTGTGGTGAGTGTGTGAGTGTGGGGTGTGAGTGTGTGAGTGTGTGAGTGTGGAGGTGTGAGTGTGTGTGGAGGTGTGGAGGTGGTGGTGTGTGTGAGTGAGTGTGTGGTGTGTGAGTGTGAGTGTGGAGTGTGTGAGTGTGTGAGTGTGTGAGTGTGTGGTGAGGGAGGTGTGAGGTGGAGTGTGAGTGTGTGAGTGTGAGGGTGGGGGTGGTGGAGTGTGAGTGTGAGTGTGATGAGTGTGAGTGTGTGGGTGTGTGAGTGTGAGTGTGGGGAGTGTGAGTGTGTGAGGGTGTGAGTGTGAGGTGTGAGGTGAGGTGTGTGAGTGTGAGTGTGTGAGGTGAGGTGAGTGTGGAGTGTGGAGGTGTGAGTGTGTGAGGTGTGGAGTGTGTGAGTGTGTGGGAGGTGGAGGTGTGTGAGTGTGTGAGTGGTGAGGTGTGAGTGTGAGTGTGTGAGTGTGGAGTGTGTGTGAGTGTGTGGTGGGTGTGGTGAGGGTGTGTGAGTGTGGAGGTGTGGTGGAGTGTGTGAGTGTGAGTGAGTGTGAGGTGAGTGTGGTAGTGTGTGTGTGTGAGTGTGTGTGAGGTGTGGTGGGGGGAGTGTGTGAGTGTGGAGGTAGTGTGTGAGTGTGAGGTGTGTGAGTGTGTGAGTGTGGTGAGTGATGTGGAGGTGGATTGTAGGTGAGAGGTGTGGAGTTGTGAGTGGTGTGTGAGTGTGAGTGAGTGTGAGGTGAGTGTGTGGAGTGTGTGGGAGGTGTGAGTGTGTGAGGTGTGAGTGTGAGTGTGTGGAGTGTGGGTGTGAGTGTGTGAGTGTGTGAGGTGTGTGAGTGTGAGTGTGTGAGTGTGTGGGTGTGTGAGTGTGTGGTGTGTGAGTGTGTGTGTGAGTGTGTGGAGTGTGTGGTGAGTGTGGTGAGTGTGGAGGTGTGAGGTGTGAGTGTGTGAGGTGTGAGTGTGTGGTGGTGTAGGTGTGAGTGTGTGAGTGTGGGTGTGAGTGTGTGAGTGTGTGAGTGGAGTGTGTGGTGGAGTGTGAGTGTGTGAGTGTGTGAGTGTGTGAGTGTGTAGTGTGAGGTGTGGGTGTGGTGTGTGTGTGTGATGGGTGTGTGTGTGATGTGTGAGTGTGTGAGTGGTGTGAGTGTGGGTGTGAGTGTGAGGTGTGTGTAGTGTGGAGTGTGTGAGTGTGGGTGTGAGGTGTGAGTGTGAGGTGAGTGTGATGTGAGTGTGTGTGTGTGTGTGGAGTGTGTGAGTGTGTGTGATGTGTGGTGTGTGTGTGTGAGTGTGTGAGTGTGAGGTGTGTGTTGTGTGTGAGGGTGTGTGTGAGTGTGTGAGTGTGTGAGTGTGAGTGTGTGAGGTGTGAGGTGTGGAGTGTGAGTGTGGAGTGTGTGTGGTGTGGTGTGAGTGTGGAGTGGAGTGTGTGGTGTGTGTGTGTGTGAGTGTGAGTGTGTAGTGAGTGTGTGAGGTGTGTGTGAGGTGTGAGTTGTGTGTGGAGTGTGAGGTGTGTGAGTGTGAGTGTGTGAGTGTGTGTGTGTGAGTGTGTGAGGTGTGTGATGTGTGTGTGTGAGTGTGTGTGTGGTGTGTGGGTGTGTGTGTGAGTGTGTGAGGTGTGGGTGTGAGTGTGTGAGGTGTGTGAGTGTGTATGTGTGTGAGTGGTGTGAGTGATGTGATGTGTGTGTGAGTGTGGGTGTGAGTGAGTGTGTGAGTGTGGAGTGTGTGAGTGTGTGTGTGTGTGGTGTGAGTGTGTGAGTGTGAGGTGTGAGTGTGAGTGTGTGGAGTGTGTGTGAGTGTGTGGTGTGTGAGTGTGTGAGTGTGAGTGTGTGAGGTGTGTGAGTGTGTGTGGGTGTGTGATGTGGGTGTGAGTGTGTGATGTGTGAGTGTGAGGTGTGTGTGAGGTGTGGTGATGTGTGAGTGTGGAGTGTGGTGTGTGTGTGTGAGTGTGTGAGGTGTGGGTGTGTGAGTGTGTGAGTGTGTGGTGTGAGTGTGTGAGTGTGATGTGGTGTGGAGTGTGTGAGGTGTGTGAGGTGGAGTGTGTGTGAGTGTGTGAGTGGAGGTGGTGTGAGTGAGTGTGAGTGTGGAGTGTGTGAGGTGTGAGTGTGTGAGTGTGTGAGTGTGAGTGTGGAGTGTGGTGTGTGTGAGTGTGTGTGAGTGTGTGAGTGTGTGTAGTGTGAGTGTGGAGTGTGTGAGTGTGATGTGAGGTGTGAGTGTGTGAGTGTTGAGTGTGGAGTGTGTGAGTGTGTGAGTGTGTGTGTGTGTGAGTGTGAGTGTGTGTGTGAGTGTGTGTGTGTGTGTGTGGTGTGTGAGTGTGTGGTGAGTGTGTGAGTGTGTGGAGTGTGTGAGGTTGTGAGGTGTGAGTGTGTGAGTGTGTGAGTGTGTGAGGTGTGAGTGTGTGAGTGTGTGAGTGTGTGAGGTGTGAGTGTGTGAGTGTGAGTGTGAGTGTGTGAGTGTGTGAGTGTGAGTGTGAGTGTGTGAGTGTGTGAGTGTGTGAGTGTGTGAGTGTGTGAGTGTGTGAGTGTGAGAGTGTGTGAGTGTGTGAATTTGTGAGTCTGTGAGTGTGTTAGTGTGTGAGTGGGTGAGTATGTGGGTGTGTGAGTGTGTGAGTGTGTGAGTGTGTGAGTGTGTGAGTGTGAGTGTGTATGTGCGTATGTGCGGTTGTGCGTGTGTGCGGGTGATCTAGTGTGTAGGTGAGGTGTCTATGTGCGTGTGTGTGAGCGCGTGTGCGTGTTCTTGTTCGTGCTCGTGATCGTGTTCGTGCTCTTGCTCGTGTTTGTTGTTTGTGGATTGGTATTACGTTCTGGTCAGCAATAACACAAAAACTTGAACAGCGACTGCATTCAAATTTCATGTAAATGTTAAAGGGGTAAAAGGGGATTGTGTTTTCTTTCATTCTTTATAACTAGAAAACTTGTGAAACGACTGCATTCAAGTTTGACAACAGTATTTCATTAAATCTACCCAGCTAAACACGATGGGCAAGTTTTTCGTGTCGACTGACTCAATTTCCTTTTACGTATTGTTCCAAAAAACGGTAAGAATTGCGGTAATAGTAGTTTTACTTACCTTATGAACCGTTAAATGGACATACCGATAACAAATAAATAAATTGGAAAAATCCATTGAAATAAATATACAATAAATTTCACATTTATTCCAGCAAATATTATTACTTAGATAAGAAATAGCATGCATCATTTTTTAAATGATTTAGATAGTTAAAAAATAGTATCTATATTAATAAATGAGTTTCATAAAAAAAAACGTTTTATCGTTCGAGTGACGAGTCTCAGTTTAGTACAATCGAGTTTTTTAACGGACGGGATCAATTCCAAATTAAAAGTTTCATATTGAGATTATTTCTGACTATTGATATCAAGTTTTTTTTATGTATTTGAACTGTTAAAAATGCCCAACTTTAAGTTTCATCAAATTGTATTTTCTTTCCATATTCAGTAGTTAACGAACATAATACAAGGTTATGTTGTATTTTACGCTTTACATTATTTCTAATTATGTTACGAACCTTTGATAGAAAAAAGTGGCGTGTTTTTGTATTGCGAAGCACAAATATCGTCATTTTCGTAGAGTAATAGATTATTATGGACTCAGAATAGAATAATCTTATTTACGACATTCGTTACGTACCTTCATAACAGTATGGAAAAAATAATTCGATTTTCTGGCCTTCATCTGGATCTAAAGTACTTAGTGATCTTATTTCGAATTACTATTTAGAGTTTATTGCAGTAGGCCTACAAGGGTACAAAGGTTTTCATTTGTAAGAATGTGAAAAACTTCACATTACTGTTTTTATAATAGATTTGTATTATTAACTTTTTGTGTGTCGTATTATTTTGCAATTATAGGTACATTGGTTATGATACTTTCTTTTGTAGTGTAGAAATTTACAACTAGGTACAAGAGTATGGTTGTTAGATATTATGCAGGTATCGGAAAACAGTAATTTTTTCTATTAAAGAAACGTACTGTTAAACGGTTTCCTTATTGCATTCATTAAGTGTTATTAGAGAGCACATCCACGTTTGTTTGCATTCTTCCGAACGTAACTCAAGTGCATTAATGTACATAAAACAAGAATCTCATGGCTAAGCATTTACCTAGTGAAAATTGTTAATTAAATAAAGTATCAATATTTATTTGAATGAAATCTTCTCTGGTTAAGTACACAATCTATAATGTGAAGGTTATATTAACAATCATGACAATCACGTAGTTATTTTTACATGTTTACTACGTTCAAAATGAGATAAATTAACAATTTGCATACTTTGGAATATACCAAATTTTCTTATTAAGTTATAGTGAATTTAGACAATGATTGCGATGGTATTTTAAAGTGACATATACAAATTGTTAACTCGATGGTACTGATAATTTGAAGATTATTGCAAATGTTACTTTTCTTACTCTCATCACGTACGTCGATTAAAGGTCATCGAGGCGTTATATAACTAACAATTATTTATAAACAAAAAAATTCACAAGGTTAACAAAAATGCCCGTAGAGATGTGCAATGTTGACTTTGCTTGAATTTATCTGAAAGTAATTTTTATTACTTTATTGCTTTATTTAGACAATAAAGAAACAATCCAAATAAGTCTACAAATTTACATTTACAAAATAAATTGTTGTTATTGACAATAATGATAATATTATTCATTAACTGATACACTATCGTATTCCATTACTGCGTATGTAGTTAAATTAATGTTAAACCAGCGAAGTACATTGCTGTTTTAATACTTAGAATGATGGCATATAAAATATATTTTCTCTTGTAAAATTCATGAACCGCAGACCATCTAGTACTCTATTGTGCAGTAGGCAAATACACAATGATTTTAGCAGTCGTTATGGTTTGTGACGCTTTTTTCACGACTGAATTACTAGGTATCGAATCAGAGTAGAGAGTTGACATATACAATATCAAATTGAAAAAATCTTAGTTTCCATGTGCCTTTACACATTATTTGACGTTATAATGATTTTGTTTTATTCTGTTAAAGTTAGTACGGGTTTAAAATATTTTTTAATAAGCATATTTCCAGATTTGATGAGCGACCCACACATTAGACACCCATTCTTGAAAATGATCAAAATCATGATTTCCAAACATCTAAATTAATTATCAAAATAATTAGACAAAGTGATAGTGTAACATTCTTTTATGTGTTTTGTAGCATTTCATTGAGGAAGTTAATGGCGTCGTATATTCGTTTTGCAATCTATAACGCCGGTCCATAGGCAACTTAATTTTCACTGTCGAGATCGGATTCGACTGCTGCGTACCAAATCATTCGGTATCACTTCATATTGTAAATAACCAAAGTAAAGCAAGACTTAGCTTACTTTCTACTTGCGGTTTATTGAGAATTGAAACCCATGTATTCATTATCCTTTTAATCCCCGACGAAAAAAGAGGCGTGTTATAAATTTAGCGTGTGTATCTACAGGGTGGCGCATTAGTCTGACAAAGCCCCATATCTCCTATATTTAAAGAGATACAAAAAAAAAAATTAAATTCAAAAGTTGCAAGATATGTTCTGGTGCATATTCCAAAAAATATTTTTAATTATGCAGGGTAGATCATAAAAGTTAGAAGTAATTTTAAATTTTTTTTTAAATAGAAACCCCTATATATTATTAGATATTTAGATTCTACATACAATTTTAGACACATCTTATGTATAATGTCCTATACCTAAGTCTAATCGTTTTTGACAAATTTCAAATGTTTTGTCAAAAATGATGTTTGCAGGCCAAAACATAGGTGCAAATCTTTTCTAAACGAAGCCTTTATCAATTAGTTATGGTTGGTTTCCTTGGAAATGAGGACCTACTCTAATGGGCTGTATTGATATTTTTGTAATACATTCATACAGGGTGATCAAAAATTGACAATAAAAAGTAGATTCAAAAAACCTATAGAGTCATTTTTTTTAATTCTATCTTATTTAGCATTAAAAATAAGGGTGACTTTGTATAAGTGTATATTCCAAAAAATTGTAGTTTTTGAAATAATGACAATTTAACATTTTTTTATTGTAAAAAAGCTGTACCGCTTTCAAGTTTTGTTGTTAGTTGGCCGTGACGGCGGGCGCGGCGAAACAAAAAAATCGAGCACTTCAGATCGAATATTACAATTTATTGAACCCATATAATAATTATTTTACTAAACGAACTTAAAGTAAAGACAATATTTTTTTGATTCAACAAATTATGTCCTAATCCTAATCATAAACTTAACACCTCTAATGTAACTAAACCTGTCACTAATTATACAGATAAAAGTACTAGAAACACGTCAAATACGTACTATCTAATAAGTTGTTCGAAATGTCCGCCTCTTTCTTGAATACACAATGCAATACGTCTCTCAAATTCGCTGCTTAAATTTCTACATATTTCAACACTAATGTTTTGAAAACAGTTTCTAATCCTAATCTTCATGTCTTCCTTTGTTGTAGGCGGTATTTTATAAACCTGCTCTTTAACGTACCCCTATATGCTAAAGTCAATTTTAGTAAGGTCTGGGGATCTAGCAGGCCATGCAACAGGCCCTCCCCTCCCAATCCAACATTCTGGATATCTAGCATTTAAAAAAGTTATTATCGGACCTGTATGATGTACCGGGCCCCATCATGAAGAAACCACTTTTCTTGTTGCGTATCCTGTGGCACTTGACGCAACAAATTAGGTAGATAATTTTGCAGAAAGTCTAAGTATACTACCCCTGTTACTCGTTGACCAAAAAAATATGGTCCAATTACATGATTACCGATAACACCTCCCCAAACGTTTAAAGACCATCTAGTTTGAGAAGTATATCTTACAAAATGTGGATTTTCGGTAGAATAGTAATGAAAATTGTGTCTGTTTACACTTCCGTTTCTGTGAAATGTGGCCTCATCTGAAAATAAAATCAAATGAACAAAATTTCTTTGTTGGTTTATTTTGTTTTGAGCCCATTGACAAAATTCCAGTCGTCTTTGATAATCTTCAGGAACCAACTCTTGAAGTAGTTGAATATGATAGGGGTGCATTTTTTGAGACTTCAATATCCGCTGTACCGTACGTCGTTCAACACCAACCTGCTGAGAAATGGGTCGTTGTCCAATATATGGATTTTCGGTAACTGTTAATAGTACATTTAATTGACTTTTCTCAGTCTGTGCACGTTTTTCCCTAGTATTTTTTTCATGTAACACATTGCCAGTTCTTTCAAAACGCTCCAAAAGCTTTTCAAATGCCCTTCTTTCAGGTTGCCGTCTCTCTGGAAACCGTTGTTGATACAGTCTTCTTGCTAAGAGCGTATTCTTATCACTAGCTCCCAAAACAAAAATCATATCAACCATCTCGGCTTGCGAAAAATTCATTATTTACAATTTTAATTTGTTTTAAATCAATTTGCTATAAAATACACTAATGCATCACACAAATTATCAACTGACAATAAATAATGACGTTTCCGATGATCTCAATTATTTTTATATGCCACGCCTCGCCGTTACCGTCAACTAACAACAAAACTTGAAAGCCGTATAGCCTTTTTACAAAAAAAAAATGTTAAATGGTCATTATTTCAAAAACTACAATTTTTTGGAATACACACTCTTATACAAAGTCACCCTTATTTTTAATGCTAAATAAGATAGAATTAAAAAAATAGGGGGTTTCCATTTAAAAAAAAATGACTTTATAGGTTTTTTTTGAATCTACTCCTTATTGTCCATTTTTGATCACCCTGTAAGAATGTATTACAAAAATATCAATGCAGCCCATTAGAGTAGGTCCCCATTTCCAAGGAAACCAACCATAACTAATTGATAAAGGCTTCGTTTAGAAAACATTTCCACCTAAGTTTTGGCCTGCCAACGTCATTTTTGACAAAAAATTTGAAATTTGTCAGAAACGGTTAGACTGAGGTATAGGACATTATACATAAAATGTGTCTAAAATTGTGTGTAGAATCTAAATATGTAATAATATATAGGGTTTTTTATTTAAAAAAAAATTTTAAATTACTTCTAGGCTTTTATGATCTACCCTGTATAATTAAAAATATTTTTGGAATATGCAACAGAACATATCTAACAACTTTTGTATTTAATTTTTTTTTTTTTTTGTATCTCTTTAAATAAAGGAGATATGGGACTTTGTCACACTAATGCGCCACCTGTATGTGTGTCTGTGGCAATGAAGCTCCCAAATGGAGCAATAGATTTTGATTCAGTTTTTTTGGTTTGAAAGTTGAGTTGATCGAGACTGTTCTTAGCTATGACTTTTTAGAGGTTTTAAAAGTGGAATTTTTTGAGTCGGGAGTTTTTTAAATTTTTTATTTAATGTTATTACACTAAAAGTTTAAGTATAAAATATGGCAATTTTTCATTAATTTTGGTGGATTTGGTTGAAACAAATTACGAATTTTTAAACAATGGGTTAATAAAACTGATTCTTCTCTTTTTTACTAGCACCCTTTTTAAAGCACGTTATTTTCGTGCTAATAAAGTTTTTCTAGAAAATGAAGGATAAGGAGAAGTACGGGTTAATGGTTTTCTGCGACTCTTGGTGTTGCTACTAATTTGTGGCTTAAAATTAAAAAAAAAAATTTACCTGCACGCTTAACTGTCGATGAAATTGCTTAGTTTTATACTGGAACTATTTTGGTAGTTCATCGGGAGTAATCTTATTTTTGGTGCTAATATTATCTGAAAAGTAATTGGTTTCGAATTAAATGCTAACACGTTTTCCTCCTGAGGATTTCTCTCGTTTATCTCCTGTTATGCCTGTTTTGCATGTGTGCTGCTAAATTTGGGATCTATGCGGCTAAATGTGGTGTAATGGTAACACAACTGTGTCATTACTTCTCTACGGTCCCGTAAGCATTAAGTTGCAAACGGATTTATCCAAGCATTGATAACCCCCATTAACTTCTCCATTTACACGATTATGTAAGTGAATAATCTATTTAACCACCTGCGGACAAATACATACGGTTCTGATATCACACATTGTTTCTCTTCTAATTTAATATTGTTTCTTACGTATATTACCAATGTTTACGGATCAACGTAATATTAAGTTTTATATTTTTATATTTTACATCTATATTAATAGTCTGCCGAATGTCAATGCGTGGATAAAGTTACTGTTTCATTCACTATAAAGAGTGCTTTTGTTATTCATTACAAATGTTATACAGACCTCCTTTTGTATGTTATATTTGTTAATATTATTTTGACATTGTTTTCACATGTTAGTGTAACTTTTGTACGTATAGACTAGGACTGTCACATTTAACAATTTTTCTTCCACACAGCTATACCAACCTGGATTAATTAACGTAATAACGTCACTGTTAGCGGGTACACAGGGGGTTAAAATGTAGTTATTCCATAGTTCAGAACAGTTATATCTTTCGTAATTTGCTAGGTGCTTTGGTCGCTAATACTTAACTTAACTTAACCTTCACGCTATTCCCTTGCGGGGTAGGCAAAACAATCCCTGCTTCTTACTTATTTTGCATTCACAATCTTTCTCCATGCTTTCTTATCTCCGCACACCTTCCTAGCTTCCGCAAGGTTCATACAGAGTCTCTGACATGCCCTTTTATTTTTAAAACTCCTCATCTTTCTTTCCTTTATCATACATTCTACTGCACTCAGCCAAGTTTTACGCGGCCTACCAGACCCAGACCCCGCCTTTCCTCTAAACTCACCCACACATATTTGCTTCGTTAATCTTGCGTTGTTCATTCTCTCAATGTGACCAAACCAACGTAATGTACTACTTTTATATCATCGTCTTTTCCTCGCCACACTCCGTCTCATTATGCATTCATTCTTTATCTTGTTCCTTCTCGTTTTACCACATGCGCTTTTCAGGAATCTCATACCCACGGCGTTTATTTCTCTTTCGTGCTTTTTTTTGACATACCCATGTCTTATTTCCATACAGTACTGATTGGACAAACACGCCATTATATAATGCTCGTTTCGCAGCTAGGCTCATGCTTTCGTTTCTCATTATCGTCCACATACTTCCAATCATTTTCCTTCCAGCATTCCAATCTCGTCCTCCATTGTACCATCTGCAGTATGTATTCTACCCAGATATACCAGCTCGTCCACTTGCTCCACAATTTCATCTTGCAGGGTAAATACTCTACTCTCCTTTCCACCTTCCCGATTGAACACCATAATCTTAGTTTTGTTCACATTTACCTTTAGGTCGATGCTCTCACAAGCAGTATTGTTTCTTTTCCCTTATGTTTAATTTGATTTTCTTCTAGATTAGCAGAAACTAATCGTACTCCTATCAAACTTACTCAGAGCGGTTTGTAGCTCGTCCGAACTGTCACTTAATAAGACTGTGTCATCTGCATACACCAAAAGTCGTACATTTACGTCACCTACCATTACATCATTTGTATCGGTACATGCTTTTCTAACACATTTATACATGTATATATTGAACAACCACGGTGACATCACACAGCCTTGTCGCACTCCTTGCTCAATATTAAAGTATTCACTCACACCTCCTCTCACCCTAACACATGCCCGACTACCGCTGTATACTGCCCTTATTCCATTTATCAGACCTTTATTTACGCCATATTCACTTAATGTTTCCCACAGCTTCTCCCTATTCACTCTGTCGTATGCGTTCTTCAGATCTACAAACGCACACTACAGCTTCCTTTTTATCCTTAAACACTTTTCGATCAACTGCTGGAGAGCAACCATCTGATCGACACATCCTCTCCCCTGGCATGAAACCACCATGCACATCCCAATTCTTAGTTTGTGTAGTTTCTCGTACTCAATCAATCATAATTCTTCCAAATACTTTGACAGGCACGCTGAGCAAACTTATTCCTCTGTAGTTCTTGCAATCACTTGTTCCCCTTACCCTTATACAGTGGTACAATGATCGCGCTCTTCCAATCTCTCGGCACTTTTCCACGCCTAAGGCATACATTGAATAATTCACACACTCTTCGTATAAGCTTTTCACCCCCATACTTTAGCATTTTACCAGTGATTTCATCTACGCCTGCTCCCTTGCCATTTTTCAACCTTCCTACTGTCTTCTCTACCTCATTTATCCCAATATCCTGAGTTTCATTCACCATTCCTTCTACATTCTCTTTATTTAACCCTGCAGTCTTATTTTCCACGCTACTATACAGCTTGCCGAAATATTCTTGCCAGCATTTCCTCACTTCCCAATCGTCCCGTACTATTTCATTGCTCGTATTTATCACTTCTGCAGCGTTCTGTTCAGAAGAGTTTTTTGTTTCCATCAAAATCATTCTGCATTTTCTCTCCTTCCACAGCCATCACTTCCTATTTACTTATTCTCACTGCCTCCTTCGCTTCTTTGTTTCTTAATCTGTACACCTCATACAATCGCTGTTCTCAGTTTCACTTTTTTGCAGCAATCATTACCATGTATGCGGTTTTTTCTTAAATACTGCTTTTTTACCGCCTCATTCCACCAAGCACATCTGTCTACCTACAGTCGCTCTATCACACAATCGCGCGGCACAATTGACAACACAGTTTTTCAAGCTTATCCATGCACTTTCAACGTCAGTGTCTTTTAATTGTTCGTTCCACACTGTTTCATTCACATTCAACACTTTACACACAGCATCTGCGTATTTCATTCTCGCACCATTATCCACTAGTCTGTATACCCTAATTCTGGACGTTCGCACTACGTTTGGTTTTCTTCTACAGACCCACTTTTTCCCTAAACAAGCTCTCGATGTAACCATAAAGTGTCCGATCCGAGCACTAGTTTTGTGTCTTTTGCCAGGTTTCTAAGCCGTTCATCATACACTATCAAGTATATCATACTTTTAGATTCACCTATTTGCCATGTATACATATGCACATTTTTATGTTTAAACCACGTATTGGACACAAACAGGCTTCTCTCCACATAGATGTTCACCAGGCGTTCACCATTCTCATTGAGTCTTTGGTCTCCGAACTTGCCTAGAACGCGTTCAATATGTTCCCTCTGTACACCTACCCATCCGTTCATATCCCCCACTATCATCACTTTTTCGTTTAGCATACATACGTTCAACACGTTCTCTACTTCATTCGAGAAGTTCATACGCTCCTGATCTCTTTCTCAATTCACCGGTACATAGCATGCAATAAGAAAAATTCTTCGAAACTCCACTTTCATTCTAACCCATATTACCCGGGGAGATACCAATTCGTACTATTTAACACATATTTTCGCTCTTTCACTTACGATCACCCCAACTCTTTTTGCGCCATCCTCCATCTCCACAACATCCTTTCCTTTGCGTTTTGTCTCCGATACACACAGCACACAGAATATCAAGGTTTCTTTCGTACATTACATGCGCAATTTCAAATCCTTTACCATGCACACCTCTAACATTACACGTACCTACTCGCCACTCATTCCTTGCACAGTCGTCGGTAACGGGGCCTGTCTGTTTTGACCTTGACCGCCCCCTGTCGCAAGTCGATCCGAGGCAATTGTATTGTTTGGTCGCTAATAAGCGTTATTATTGAAATTCGTACTCACTAGTTTAGTCATATTAAATTTGGTGTTTAGCAACAATATACATATTTTTGTTCACCATTTCTAATCATATTTAATGCAGCGCCTAAAACGGTAGCGTAACCAGCCCTAACTTTGTATATGTCGCTAATCAAACGAGTACTTGACATGAATATAATTTGTTTTTTTCTTGTTCTAATTTGTACTGGTAGCTTTTAGCAGTAGGTCTTGTTGTTAATATATGTTGGTTAAGCACACAAGGTGGTTTTTACTTTCTTCAGATATTGAGAGGTTACCCCCTTCTGGGACCAGAATTAATTGATTTTACTTATAAGTATTAATGTGCTTTACGTGTTAAGTTTTAAGGGTGTCTCCTTATATTTATCTGATTTAATTACCCCATAAGTTCTTTGATTGTGTTCGAGTATGTATTCCTGTCACCTACACATTCTTCCAGTTTCGCGATGGTCGCAATCCTAACTCAATTATTTGTTTTGTTTTATAAATTTATTGCCAGTTGAACAAATACATGTCATTCATGACATCGATATTTATAGTTAAGTTACACTATATCAGTAGCTTGTGGTTAGATAATTGTACAGTGTTAGTTGATTTTTGTATGTCGGTGATCTTATTCAGTTAAATTGCTCATTATTGGATTCGGGAATGTGCAAGTCTTACGGGAGTTTACGCTTCAAACTGTGGTGGATGTTTTGTCTACCGATATTGCAGTGGAGTGCGCCATTGCACTCGTGGATGTTTTTAAAGAACTTGCTCGCACTTTCACTAATAAACCTTTGAATCGTAGGCACTTCTAGTTCGTAATGGAGTTGCACATTCCTAAGAATTTTGTGAATGTTAGATTTAGTTGTGTTGCTCCAGATCTGATATGCATAGACGATTAACGGTCGTATTAGGGATTTGTACATGAGTATGGTGCATTTTGGTTTAAGTGAAAATTTTCTGTTCATTAGTGGATACAGTTGGGGTAGTCTCGCGTAAGCTTGGTTGAGTTTGAAGTTAACATGAAGTTTCCAGGTGAGGCGTTTGTCTAGGAGTACCCTAAGTACTTGACTGCGGTGTCGGCGAGAATCCATGGGTAACATTTAGGTTGATTGTGAGATTAGGAGGGTTGGAAATGCGTCTTAAGGAGAATATTTTTGCTTGGCACTTGCTTGGATTGATTTGGATGTTCCATTTAGTATACCATGAAAGTAGCTGGTGGATCCCTTTCTGTATCTCATTGATGGCTAAGTTGAGATCAGTGTGTTGCACTAAAACAGCTGTATCATCAGCAAAGGTTGCTAGCGTTGCTTCAGTTGACGGTACATCAGAAGTAAATATTGCAAATAAGAGCGGTCAAAGCACGCTTCCCTGAGGGACACCCGCTTCGATTGCTTTTGCATCGGGGATTGCTGAATTAATGCGCACTGCGAAGGTTCTATCTTTAAGAAGGAGTAGACTATTGCTTTTATGTAGCTACAGTATAATTTTTGTGTTCGAACCCTTCTTCTATAGTTTCGGAGAGGCGTTGCACTTGAGTAACTTCTCCTAAAGCCAAACTGAAATGGTGGTGTTACATTGAGACGAGTGATATCTGACATTAACCGGGAATATATGATTTTCTTTAGAAGTTTTGATAGGGTTATTAACAAACTTATTGGCCTGTAGCTGCGGATTTCCTTTTTGGTCCTTTCCTACCTAGCCTAGTCGAAGGCATGCGTTGTACACTGTTGAAAGATGGGCTTGGATTTTTGGAGTGAGGTGTTACGATAGAGCACTTCGTTTGTAATTAGGTCGGGTCTTGGAAATTTTTTGATAGGAAGGTTTTTATTTCGTGGGAGGTGGTGGGGGATATGGTCTTGGTTATTACGAGTTGACATAATGAGAATGGTTTGGGGGACAAGTAAGTTTGGGAGTGAAGACTTTTCCACAGTGGTCTGCAAAAGCTGATTTTTCGACATCGGTGGCATATGATATATTTGCTGCAGTTATTATTAGCAGTTCTTCACGCTACTTTAATATGCGTTTTGCGGCTCTCCACATTCCATGGTCACCTAGTTCTAAATCCTCAATGTACTTTTGGTAGTTGTAGATTCACAGTACATCTAAGGCTTGTTTAACTCTGTGGGTGAGTTGATGTAATAGGCGTTTTTGGTCCTGGTTACGATTTCTTTGCCAATTACGCCTAGCTTGACTTTTCTTCTTAATTAAGTCAGTTATATCATTAGGAAGGTGGGTCGGTTGTGGTAAATGTGTCTTTAAAATCTTTCTCGCTTAACTTTTTTTGGGTTAGCGGTATGCACTAATTATTGTGAGATCCTGGTCATTTAGCTTGGTTTGAATTTCGATGGCTTCAAGGGTTTCATTGGGAAAGTCAGGAATAGGGTAATGAATCATTCTCTTATTAATCACTATTGCACCGCCGTCAGATGCTATGCGAGATAATGTGTCCTTGCGATACACGTGATATCCGGGTATGTTTAGCGCGTATGTTTCGGATAGGTGGGTTTCAATTAGGCAGGCGACATCAATATTATACCTGGCAAGAAATGCTAAAAGTATTGATCTTTGGCTTAAGACACCGTTAACATTCCAGTTTAGGATTGTTGTTTTTCTATTGCCTTTGGGGTTTTATGACCCATTAAAGAGTAGTGGAAGGATAGTGTTGGTGATAAAATGTTTGATTTGAGGAAGGAATGGGACAAGTGGATGCCAAAGAGATTTTATTAGGGTGTTCATATCTAAATAGTCCGTTGAGGTGGTTGGCTGACTGGCGGTGTTAGGTTCTGGAGTGTTTCGTACTTGATCAGCATATATGCAATTAAGAGTGATTTGTCTACAGTAATTGGGCCTTGCGATAGCTTGCTGGGTGTGGGCTGCCGCAATTAGAGCACTTTGGTAGGTCTTCTTCGTGCATTGATGGTGCTGGTGATTACCATCGCATTTCACACAACGATGATCCAGGGTGCAATAATTCTTAATATGTTCAAACTTTTGACAACGGTGACATTGTCGGGTGTTTGTGGGGTTCGTAAGTGGTTCAACTATGATTATTGAGTTGAAGAGACCTTTTAAAACAAACATCTTTTTTTCGTTTCCGTTGTCGGTTAAATCCAATGCACATACCGTAACGGCTGCTTATTTTTGGTAAGGAGACGTGTATCTTTTATGATTGGCACTGCTTTATTGAGTTCGCCAAAGATTTCCTTTTCTGTTGAAGATAACGTAATATTTTTAATCACTACATTCAGTGGCTTACAGTTTGAGTTGTGGAAAGTGTGATATTTGATTCCGTTACTGTTAAAATGCTTTTCAAATTTCTAAAATCGTCTTCTTTGGATAGATTTATTTTAACAGTGTTACTATTATAGAAGGTTGATAATTCGCATTTACATAGTTTTTTGATATAATTGGTAAACGTCGTGTGATTAATGACATTATGTAGATAAACTATCTTTAGGTTGTCGAATCTTTGATTTTATCGTTTGAGTGTTTATGTTGACTGCCGTTTGGATAATCTACTTGATTATTATCAAGGTTAGTTGTTTTGTGTTGGAATATTTGGTGTCCATTCATATCGTTTTTGTACTTCATTGAGTGAGAGGTGTTAGTGAGTCAAATTTGAGTTTGGTTTGCGTTTGTGTTTCTATAGGGATGACATTGCGAATTTCTGCAGATGTTTTGACATAAAATAATAACTACTTACAGTTAAATTTAAATATCAATTTGGTTTGCACTAGCACTATAACCTTCTCACTTACGACTGCTGATGAGCACATCTTAACGCTTTGAAAGTAAAAACCGCTATCTCGATTATTTGGGTTTCTGTCTTTTTCTGGCTTTGAGCATACGTTACCTTCACTTTTAGTGTACCGCCACTTTGAAAAACATAGCAGATTATGTAACTATTACGCAACGGCCTACTAGGAACATAAATGAATGTAGGAAAGAACGAGACCAGTGAGACACTTGGCTGAGGGCCAAGAGATTTATTCATTGAATTATCTAAATTTAAAGTAGAACAAGGTTACATCTACTCCTTTCCGTGTGCGCATTCTGATGATAACATACACCTTACCACTTCTAATCTTGAAACGAGGCCAATTTTTATAATCTCCTTAAAGTCGTTACAATACTGTAGAACGATTATAACTAGGAGACTTTAAGCCAGCACAATCTAGCAAATATAACTCATCAGCTAGCCTAAATATTTCGGGCTCTTTGGATGCGTGATCAGAAGATTTATTATTCGCACGGGACTAGTATACATGTTGGTAAGAGTAAGTAATAACAGTAGGCGCCGTAAACATATTAAAAGTTCAAAAAGGGAGCAATAAATGTATATATTATTTTGACTACATTTATTATCTAAATGCTTAGTTTGCTATTGTTAAATCACTTATTAGGTATTAGACACAATACAACATGTTATATTAGGTATTTAAATTTATCGTTTCTCTAGATTTGATTTCAGAATGATCAGTTGAGTTATATGTGATCGAAACATATTTCACCAATATTTTTATTTTTGTGAATATACAACATGGGTTTATACTAGGTGCTTAATTTACTTATAATTGTTAGACCACATCCAATATGAGAATGGAATCGTTGGAAAAATATAAATTTAACTTTATTTCTCAACGCCAAAACTCGTTGTCTTACTCATATCTAACACAATGGGCAATTGGATTATGGGATTTGAGAACAATAACTATTTTCTATGTCAATATATGTCAGAAAATAAAAATGGTATTCCATATTACCCGAACTCACTCTATTAAATGCTTGTCGTTATTTTCCCAGATGAATATTTTCACTAAATTCATAAAATGCAATATGGCTTTTAAGTTTTATGCCTAATGTAATTATAAAATTATGTTTTTTATTAGCCTGATGATGACAATTTATTTACTTATTTGTTTTCGAATAACTGTAATCAAAATTCGTTAAATTTTAGTACCCATGATTGAAAAATTCTATGTGGAAAGTTTTTTGTATCTAATTCATACATGTGGTTACTTGTATTGCCCTTTAGCTTTACAAAGTAAATTTTTATACCTTTGTCCTCTTTGGGACCATGAGGGCGACTTCACAATCTCTACTACCTTGGTGTATGCTGGGTGGCCTATCTTGGAAATTAAACTCTGTTGGTTTACAACAGTTTTATTTAGGTTAAAATGATGTAAAATAAAGCAGTTCTGGTAAAGAAAGTAATAAAATAAATAAAATTAATGCTATAATAATATATAAATAAAACTAAAAAAGAAAATTATTCTGGTCGGTGGTGTTGGATGGTAATTGGCTGGACGCCACTGCAAATATTCCCCAGATCAACTAACGGGTCCTCTTTGCTCATGCCTAAAAGTAAGAAATTTAAACCATGCGCGATATCACCACAATAATGTAATTAACGTTTTAATTATAGTGAAAATACAAAAGATGAATTAAAAAGTGAACTATGTGCGGTTTACGTACAAGATTCTTCTGTAGTTAATTACAGTTGAGTGTTTTTCTGGTGCATATAATACAAAGTATTAAAACGGTTAAAGTAATTTTAATGAACATCTGATTCATATAAGATTCTTTCCTTAATTGAATGATAATGTAAGATCAGGAAGTTAAGAATGTTTAAGGGTAAAAATTTAATTCTTTGAAATAAATCGAACACACACACACACACACACACACACACGCACGCACGCACGCACGCACACACGCACCCACCCACCAACCCACCCATCCACCCACCCACCCACCACACAATACATGTGTTTGTGCTTGTGCTCTAGCTCGTGCTCCTGCTCGCGCTCGCGTTAGCGTTCGCGTTCGGGTTCGCGTTCGCGTTCGCGTTCGCATTCGCGAGCGCGCGCGCGCGTGTGTGTGCGTGCGTGCGTGCGTGCGTGAGTGTGTGTGTGTGTGTCCGTGTCGGTGTCCGTGTCCGTGTCCGTGTCCGTGTCCGTGTCCGTGTCCGTGTCCGTGTCCGTGTCCGTGTCCGTGTCCGTGTCCGTGTCCGTGTCCGTGTCCGTGTCCGTGTCCGTGTCCGTGTCCGTGTCCGTGTCCGTGTCCGTGTCCGTGTCCGTGTCCGTGTCTGTGTCTGTGTGTTTGTGTGTGTTTGTGTGTGTTTGTGTGTGTTTGTGTGTGTTTGTGTTTGTGTTTGTGTGTGTTTGTGTGTGTTTGTGTGTGTTTGTGTTTGTGTTTGTGTGTGTGCGTGTGTCGTGTGCGTGTGCGTGTGCGTGTGCGTGTGCTGTGTGTCGTGTGTGTGCTGTGCGTGTGCGTGTGTGTGCGTGTGTGTGCGTGTGCGTGTAGTCGTGTGCGTGTGCTGTGTGTGCGTGTGTGTGTGTGTCCTGTGTCCGTGTGTGTCCGTGTGTCCGTCCATGCGTGTCCGCGCGTCGTCAGCGTGTGTGTGTGTGCAGTGTGTGTGTGTGTGTGTGTGTGTAGTGTATGTGGGTGTGTGTGTGCGTGTGTGTGTGTGTGTGTGTGTGTGTGTGTATGTGTGTATGTGTGTATGTGTGTATGTGTGTATGTGTGTATGTGTGTATGTGTGTATGTGTGTGGGTGTGTGTGCGTGTGTGTGTGTGTGTGTGTGTGTGTGTGTGTGTGTGTGCGGGTGTGCTGTGTGTGTGGTGCGTGTGTGCGTGTGTGCGTGTGCGTGCGTACGTGCGTGCCTGCGTGTGTGTGTATGTATAGACATATTTTTTAAAGAAAATTTCATTTTATATAACTTTTCTTTAGTCTAAAAAGTCTAAAAATTAATTAAATATGATTGAAAATGGTTAAATTATATTGTTGATATCTTATAGAATTTTGAATATTTAATTAAGTTAACATGTATTTATGTCAATTAATCTCTATCTGACATGAAATTTTAAACAGCGTTCTGACATAGGTTACTGTTTTTATAATGTTGCCTGTTTTCGTCAGGAACTTATAAAGAAGAGGGTGCATAGTAGTAAAATGGTTATAATCATAGTATATTGTGTGGGGGGGTGCGTGCGTGCGTGCGTGCGCGCGCGTGTGGGGGTGTGTGCGTGGGTGGGTGCGTGCGAGCTTGCATGGATAGGTGTGTGCGTGCGTGCGTGCGAGCGAGCGAGTGCGTGCGTGCGTGCGTGTGTGTTAGTATCAAGAATAACTCAAGAACTAAAACACCTACGTACTTAAAATGTTGTATTTAAGCTTGTTTTCATTTCGCTTGGATCTGATTAGATTTCGGGAGACATCCAGCGACGGAGAGGAGGAGTTTATTAAGGGCAGTGTTTGGTTTTTGATCAAATATTTCTAAAACAACTACGTATTTCAAAGACATAAAAATACCGAGCTATGGACCTTAAACATATCGATTAATCATGATCTATACAATTTTTTGGTACGACTCACAATTTAGAGGCAAAAAATAGAATTTAAGTGTTCAAATTTTCTCAATATCTGAATAATGATTAATTTTATAAGGAAAAGTGTTGACATATTCTTTAAAGAAAATTTGATTTTACATAACTTTGCTTTAGTCTAAAAGGTCTAAAAATTAATTAAATATGAATGAAAATGGTTAAATTGTATTATTAATATCTTATGGAATTTTGAATATTTTTTTAACTTAACATGTATTTGTGTCAACTAATCTCTATCTGACATGAAGATTTAAACGGCGTTCTTATATAGGTTATTCTTTTTACAATGTTGCCTATTTTCGTCAGGAACGTATAAAAAAGAGGATGCATAATCGTAAAACCATTATAATTATAGTATATTGCATCGCGAGCTACGAAAGTGATAGATATCGCACAAGCGGGAATTTTCACACGGGGGCGAGCTTAATGTACACAATATTTTTCCTACGACCATGAAAAATGACGGTCTCCTTAATGTTTTATTGATCACAAATTAAACAGTTACAAAGTATACTTAATCTAATATTTCAAGTTTTTTATTAAGAAATCATAATCATGCCCTAACAAACAGTGTAGTTCGTAATTATTATGAATTTAAAGACGATTACCTGCATATTTAAACTTGTCAAATCATAAAAACCAAATAATAGGAACAAGCTTGGCGACTTTGATCTTGAGCGAACTCACTGTAAGGGCGATGGCAACCGGTAACGCTAACTTAAAGTTACTAACATTTAGTTAGTAACTAAAGCAACGCGAAGGTAAACGGCACATGTGTTTTTTACTTTCGTATTGGGTACAATAGAAAGTGAAACGCACTAGTGTGCGAAAGTATTATTTTCTGTACGGCTAATTGTGAAATATGAATGGTCGTAGGAAAAAATTATTTCATTTCTCTTAATTTTTAAGTTATCATCTAGATGTCTCCGCCTGACATGAAGTTTTGAACGTCTATTTGACATAGATTATTGTTTTTGTTTTTACAATGTTGCCTATTTTCGTAGTGAACTTATTTATTATAAAAGAGGTTTCCCCCAAAAATCAATCGATAACTCCCGCAAACCTCTCCAACAATATATCGCAAAGGGAAGAGGCGGGTATTTCGCAAATTCCTGAGATCAAGGAAGCCCGCTCTCAAGACCGATATAGCCGGCTAAACGTCCTAATCCGGAGTGAAACCAACACATGCACCGAAAGGAAATGAGTCCAGGCCACATTCAAACTCAATTACAGAGAGGGAGAGAAGTTCTGGCACACATTCGATGTACTCACCAAGCCAAAATCCTACCTAACCGATCCTCAGGGTAACTTAATACCTAGCGATCAAGACAAGGCCGAAATTTCCCGCCAACAGTTTCAATCTGTTTTTACTTCACCTAACGATCCCTCGTTTGGTGACGATTTAAGAATCGTCTGGATCAAGAACTTGAGGATCTCAGAAACTCCGAATTGCCCGAGAAAATGCTGGACGAAAGTCACACGTTTTTTTGCCCAATTACTCTCATCCAAACCCTCAACTACTTACAAAAACGCAAAATATCCGCACCTGGACAGGATGAACTGAATAGACTGACACTGAGACACCCACCAGCCCCAGCGATCTGAAGCTTAACATCCATGTGCAATACCTGCCTCACCATTTAGTACTTCCCGACGGCTGAGAGATTACCTAGAATCAAACAATCTCTTAACTGACAGCCATTTCGGTTTTCAACCCAATAGAACCTGTCGAGACCGATTACTAAAACTCCTAACCGAATCATCACAAGCCCTTAACCACTGCTAATGTAACCTTGCAGTGTTCTTAGACATAAAGCAAGCCTTTGACAGAGTCTGGTCTGCGGGTCTAGTACACAAAATTCAATCCCTAGGTATTCCCCCCCGAGCTTACGAATCTCCTACTGTCGTATCTAACAGATACGAGTGGGAGTAGGCTCAGCCCACGCTCTAAGTTTTACCCCATAAGCAGGCGTATCCCTGGGTTCTGTCTTGGCCCCATTACTGTACCTTATTTATGCACACGACATCCCCAGCGTGACGACTCCCGGAGTATCCCTGGCACAGTTTGCGGACGACACTGCTTTCTGGGCAGTTAATACGTCAACCAAGAACTCCTCCAATAGAATGACCACTACACAACGGAACTCCAATTGGCCCAACCAATGGAGACCCTCCGTAAACTCGACCAAAACACAAGCCATCACATTCCGACACACCGCCTATATCCGACACAAATTGCTCTCACAGAACGATGTAACTATTTCCCTGCAAGAGGAAAGATTACTGTTTCGTGATAACATAACTTACTTAGGAATTACATTTACCAGGACCCTTAACTGGAACTCTGACAAAGTACTTTTTGTTAGTAGGTCGATAGCTGGCACAGATCCAACAAAATAAAAAAACAACTTGACACTCATAGTTCTGTGTAGGTTTGACAACTCTAATCTAATTTTTGTAGGTTAGTTCACGATACACTTACAACGGTATGAAATTATTTTCTCAAACACGTTTACTACTGCCCACGACGTCACGTGCGAATCTGTTATTCAAAACGTTGAGATCTTGGCTTGTGACAGTTTGCAAATTTTCAGTTTTAGTTTAACAAGCGCTACAATACTTGAGATAATTTGTAGATTACTAATCGTGAAAATTCCAAAATGCCGGATTCTGCAGTAGATAAATGTGGTAATTGTACCTAATAAAAAGACAAAAGGAATAACAATCAAATACTATCGATTTCGGAAAATTGAAAACGTTTCCAAAGAATAGATTGCTGCATGCCGTCGTGAGGATAAAAAACCGCTGGCAAATTATCTGCCATAATGTTTTTTCATATATGTAAATAAATAACTTCAAAGCCCACAATACCTGAATTTTTTAAACTTTTAAACACGATAATTCCCCATTTTTGATCCACCATTTTGAATTTTTTAATTTTGATAAATGACATCCTTAGCGGCTTAAAAAACCTCCAATGCCTGACTTTAAAAAAAATTTTGCACCCTAAAAACGTCGCGCCACTGACAGTTCTTACAATTTTTTTATTTAGGCGTTTTACAAGTTAAAAAAATTGCGAAATTGATCATTAGCCCATATACCTGAATTTTAGTCATATAGGATTTTAAATACGATCATCCCCCGTTATGAATTGCTTAATTTTGACAAATGATGTATACTTAGCGATCTTAAAAACCCCCAATACCCGACTTTCAAAAAAATCGATTGATGAATTAAAAAATGCACAATTTTGTACCCTAAAATCGGCGCGCCACTGGTCATTATACAGGGTGTCTGTAAAAGGTCTTTACAATAGCCTACCGTATATTCCTCAGACCAAAAGAAGGCGATTTAAGTAAAAATAGTTTAGTACAAAGTTGCTTAGTTTGGGCGCTATACGGCCCTGAAGTTACAATTTTAAAATCGTTTTTTTATTATAAATTTCAAACGGATTATGCGATTTTGCTTAAATTTGGTACGTTGGCATAGTTTCATGGGGCAGAAAAACCCATAATAAAATTATGATTACCATCATAGAACCATCGTACAACTTGGGTTTTTTAATAATTACACATTTCAAATTTCTACGCCACTGGAATAAAAGGGGTTTAATAGAAAATTTAGATTTCGTAACTTATGTACTACAATAAAGGTACTCGTGATAAGACTCGATAACTCTCATGGTTTTCGCGAAATTTGAATTTTAATAATTCCCAGCAAGTATTACAAAAAAAATTAATTTACGAAAAGATGAATAAAACTAATAAAGAAGTCATAAAAACTGTTCAACGTGTCCACCATTTACACGCATACAAAAATTTATACGACGAAGAAAATTTAATTGTACTCTTTGCATAACTTCTTCATCACCTCTGAAATTATTTGTTGGATGTTGAATACGTTGCCACAGTTGTTCTTCATTATCTACAGATGTCATGTGTACCATGTCTGGAGAACGTGGTGGCCAATTTACAGGTGTGTCATTACCTCTACCTATCCATTTGTTTGGGTACTGTTGATTTAAGTAGTTTCGAACATTTAATAAAACATGTGATAGAGCACCATTGTGCATAAACCACATATCTCTGCGAAGTTGTAAAGGTAAATCTTCTATCAAATCTGGCAACGTATTCTGTAGAAATTGCAAATAGATGTCTCTCATTAATCTTTGTGGAAGAAGGACAGGACCAACTATAAAATTACCAATTATTCCAGCCCACACATTAATCTTAAATTCATGTTGAAAATGTTTTACCTGGATTGTATGCGGACTTTCAACTGCATAAACGTGTTCGTTATGAAAATTTGTTACCCCTCTTCTTGTGAAACACGCTTCATCGGTAAAGAAAATGTTTTAGCCAAAGATTAAATCTCTTTCTCTTTGCCTATTATCAAACCAGCAAAAACCCATGCGCATGTCCGTATCTTGGACTAAGAGATCTTGAACTGCCATCTAATGGAATGGATAGAACAACTGCTCTTTAATTACTGCGTGAACGACATCTTTACCTACTTCTAGTTCCCTACTTATTCATCTGGTGCTTAGTTCTGGATCTTCTCCAATACGTTCTAAAATTTCTTCTTCAACTTCAGGGTCCCTTACAAAACGCTCCCTTCCCTAATCAGCGGTTGCAGGAGCAAAGCGACCGGTCTCTCGAAGATGTCTCTCAACGGCAGCAAATGTTGAATGGCTTGGTATACGACGATTTGGAAACTTTTCGGAGTACACCCTAACACACTCTCAACCATTTCCTTGACAATATCCATGTAACAATAACATATCGGTATATTCTGCATTGGTATATTGTCCGGCCATGATAAATCACGCACAATTAAGCTTTATCTTTAAAGGAGATAAGAAACTTTTGCACTTTAATAAGAAGTTAGGTGTTTTAAATTGTGACACTAGTTTTATTTGATGAAATTATGGAAACTAACAATAACAATTGGTCGTACATATAAAGGCAACATAATATGTATGTACATACCTTAAAAATACCGCACGAACAAAAACGTAGCTAATAACAGAATACGCATTCGGAATGCACCTAAACTCATAAACATGTTTGCCAAAGTACCAAATTTAAGAAAAATCGCATAAGCCGTTTGAAATTTATAATAAAAGAACGATTTTAAAATTGTGACTTCAGGGCCGTATAGCGCCCAAACTAAACAACTTTGTACTAAGGTACGTTTACTTAAATCCCCTTCTTTTGGTCTAAGGAATATGTGGTAGGCTGTTGTAAAGACATTTGCAGACACCCTGTACGTATATATTTTTTAATTATATAAAAAATGTATTAGTTTATTTTTTTAATTATGTAACTTTTTAAAATTGGAAGCAATTAATTTTTTTAATTTGCTAATCCTCTAAAAATGCCCCGCCAGTGGTTGTATTTTGCTTATTAACAAACTTGACCGAGATTTTATGGCAAATAATGTTTGTACCTAATTTCATATCGATAGCTTTAATGGTTCAAAAGATATCCCGCGCGCGGGCGCGCGCCCACACACACACACACACACACACACACACACACGCACGCACGCACCACGCTCACTCACTCACTATCACTAATACTCACTCACTCACTATATCACTACTAATAATAATAACATCACCCACTCAATAATTAATCAATAAAAAAATGTGCTAAAACTTACAAGAAACCACCTTAGAGACCAAGGTTTTGTATTCGTAGTGTAATTAATAAAGATTATTTTGAAAGCTTATTAAACCCTTCAACTTCTGAACTTGCATTTGTGCATAGAACAACTCAACCACATCTTAAAGTGAAAGGATTTATGAGACAAAGGGTTCGACATGCTGCTGAACTATTCTCAAATACTATAGCCAAAGTAACGCAGTATGGAGAGGAACATGGTTTGATGCCAAAAAATAGTTGTTGGAGCTGGGCTACTGTTATTCAATGATTGGTTTGATTTGGTGGACTCAAGGTCCAAATATAATAATAGTTATCCAGGAAAAAATGCATTTGGTATTGATATATTGAATATAATGAGAATTGGGTAACATTTCAAAAAGCAATATTGCTAACTAACAGATCATTGGCAGAAATGTTTGACTATTTACAAGAAAAATATAGTATTGAATATATATGTCCTTGAAATTTTTTTTTTTTATATTAGGAAATTTTTGTATATTAGGTGGAGCAAATGATCACGCTTCTCCACTAGACTTTAAATATCCTTTGCAGTGGTTTACTCTAGCTAAACATTTGGCAGTAATCTTTACAGAAAATAGAAACACCGAGGAAAATAATGAAAAATGTTTACTTAATATTACGGAAGAATCTAGTAACGCCATCCAAAATAATCCATTATTTAATGCAGACACTTGTTTAACACAAATTTTCCTTTCTTCACTTAAATTAACTGAAAGTTTGCAGGAAAGGGTGACTATGAAGATGACAGAATTGTTTTCAATTTATTTGTGCAACCGCAATATTTGGATGACGAAGCTGCCGACGAAAAAATACTGCAACTCGTATACAATTTTGAAGTTAAACAAAAAGAGAATGATGAATCTCTTAAATATATTGCACGATATGTAGCTTACAGGTACAAAAATATGTGTTCATTTGGTGTTTCTGCAAACAATTTGCAACTTAATAATAAAATACCTGACTAGTTACAATCTATTTCTAGAAGACTTTTGATGGAACCAAGTAAAGTTATTTGAAGCACCTTGCAACTTGATGTATATATATATATATATATATATATATATATATATATATATATATATATATATATATATACAGAGTGTTTAAAAAGATGCGGCAATATTAAAGGGGGTGATTGCCCAGGTCATTTTATACAATAAAGTTCCTATAAACATAGGTCCGCAAACGCTTCGTTACCGATCTACAGCGTGTTGAAGTTTAATTTAAAAAAACAGTCAAAATTAGATTTTTCCAAAACGGCTTGAGATATCATAATGAAATTTTACGCGTGTCAATAGCTGTGGGAGACGCATACTTTGCAATACAACACGATGTTTCAGTCGTACCATTGGCGCGCGTATTGGCACGTCACAGGCTATTTTTCAAGAAAAAAGTAGGATGCCGCTGATTTCTCTAAAAATATTTTTTAATTCTTTGTTCAATTGTGAAGAAAGAAGCTCTCTTGACTTTTTATCGTACGACGTACCGTTTTTGAGTAACAAAAACATTTTAGTGCATGTCATGCGTAGAAAAATATTTTTGAACATTCATACATTATTCACTGACATATTGAATGAGTCTCGTGATTGATACTTTTTTATGTGTCGAATTTGTTGAAGTTCCTTAACATGAATCGCTATACGAATGCCGAGATGACCGACATCCACTACATTTATGGACTTGCTGATGGGAATGCATTAGAAACTAGGCGGTTGTATAATAAAAGACTTCCGGGCCGTATTGCTCCTGATAGAAAAACTTTAGAATGTATTCATCGGCGTCTTTATGAAACAGGCACATTAAGACGAAATGGAAGGCCAAGGACAGCAAGAACGGTAGAGCTGGAAGAGGATGTGCTGGACATGATTGAAGAAGATCGAGGTACTTCTACTCGAAAAATTTCTGACGCTTTGGATGTAAGTAATGGGACTATTTGGCACATTCTTAAGGAAAATTTGTTGTATCCATTCCATATACAACGCGTTCAAGCACTTCTTCCTGCTGATTTTCCTCCTCGCATTGCATTCTGTCAATGGCTTTTGCACAAAATGGTTCAAATCCCTCAACTCCTGATGTTGATTCTGTTCACCGATGAAGCGAGTTTTTCAAGAAATGCAATACGGAATTTCCATAATAACCATGTATGGTGTGAAGAAAATCCAAATGAAATTGTTGAAGATCGTTTTCAACATCAGTTTTCTTTGAACGTTTGGATTGGGATTGTGGGTGACTGCCTAATTGGACCGGTATTTCTACCCGGGAAAACACGCTCCCTGGATTTCTGGAGGACGTACCATTAGCAATTAGAGATGCAATGTGGTATATGCACGATGGCGCACCAGCCCACTTTAGTCAAGTAGCTCGTGATTTCTTAACACAAGCATACGGAAATCGTTGGATTGGCAGGGGTGGACCTCACTTATGGCCTGCACGATCCCGGACTTAAATCCCCTTGATTTTTTCCTGTGGGGCCATTTGAAGTCCTTGGTGTACGCTACTCCATTGGAAAACGTAGAAGACTTAAGAAATCGAATCATTGCTGGGTGCAACTCAATTAAAACAGATCCTGGTGTTTTGAGAGAGTTCGCCAGTCAATGAGGAGAAGACTGGATTCCTGCATCCGAGCTCGAAGGTGGTCACTTTGAACAGTTTTTGTAATTTTTGGTTGGTAAAATTTTTGGTTTGGTGAAATATTTGTTTTTGCCCTTGAATGAAACCCTTGATTTTTAAAACTTTTTTCTGTAATAAATGGACATGCACTAAAATGTTTTTTTACTCAAAAACGGTACGTCGTACGATAAAAAGTCAAGAGAGCTTTTTCTTCACAATTGAACAAAGAATTAAAAATATTTTTTTTTTAGAGAAATCAGCGGCATCCTACTTTTTTCTTGAAAAATAGCCTGTGACGTGCCAATACGCGCGCCAATGGTACGACTGAAACATCGTGTTGTATTGCAAAGTATGCGTCTCCCACAGCTATTGACACGCGTAAAATTTCATTATGATATCTCAAGCCGTTTTGGAAAAATCTAATTTTGACTGTTTTTTTAAATTAAACTTCAACACGCTGTAGATCGGTAACGAAGCGTTTGCGGACCTATATTTATAGGAACTTTATTGTATAAAATGACCTGGGAAATCACCCCCTTTAATATTGCCGCATCTTTTTTAAACACCCTGTATATATATATATATATATATATATATATATATATATATATATATATATATATATATACATATATGTAACCAGTCACTTTTGTGACAAAGTGTCTGCATGACCCACGACTACTACATATCTAGAGTAGGGCTCTTAACCAGATGGTTAAGAGCTATCAGCTATCAGATGAGCTATCGAGGGAGCTAGTTCCACTGGATTCAATCCTAAACTGTATATACCTTATTAGTTTTGATGTTATATAATTCAGTATATATTTATGTAACCAATCACTTTTGTGGCAAGGTGCTTGCAAGATTGAATTTTTCAACTTTCATACAGACCTACAAGACTCGAATATAGAAAAGTTGCTTTTTAGGCAGTTAAATTAATATAAATTAAAGAGAAGGAGATTAATTGTATCTAAGTGCTGATAATGGAAAAGTCATAGTAATAAGTAAATTGTTAATTATTCAAACTTCCAACATACATGCAGTAAACGATTTTTGATAATTCACAATTTACATATTACTATGACTTGTCATTATTAGCACTTGGATGCAATTAACCTCCTCATATTTAATGTATGATTATTATAATTTTGTATTATGCATTACAAATTTGTGTGACTAATTCTGCATTTGAATATGGCGGCACACTCTGGATAAGAATTTGATTGTCTGTCTATTCTTTTTCAATCGGCCATTACGCGCGTTGGTACACCTGCTCTTATCACATCATGCGCCTAAGTAGGATAAGAACCTACATCAGGTTACGTGACCTTAAACCCGCACATTGAGACGCAGACCAGCACAGGCAGCACAGCACATGAAAAAACTGCACGCAGGTTATAGAGACACAGACTTAGCGCATACTGCAAAGCAGTTTTCTGGCTATCTATAAAATAACAAGGTGCAGTGTAATTAAACGTTACATTCTTGATTTTTAAAATTATATTAACGCATTCTTTCCTAATTATGATAGAACTCATTGACCTACCTTCAGAATCGGATTCTGATGCGAAAATGCAGACGGCATTATTGTATGACATTTCAAAAAGAAAGAAATCATTTTGGAAAGGTGACTAAATGAAAAGAAGAGGCACTCACGCAGAATTCTAGTTAACCTCTGAACTTTCAGACAATCGATTTACAAACTACTTTCCGTTGAACAGATGTCAATTTGAGGAAGTGCAAAATATTCACTGTCGTAATATGTCACAGGTGATGAGAGTGGCTGGAGATCCGACGAATGAGTAGAATGGGGTGCGAAAGACAAAGAATTGTTGGTGTATTGACTGGATCGACCTTGAGACTAGATTGACTGCGGTTGTTGCGGAAACTGTGTTTGAATATGCCTTATTTGTTGAGTAAATATTCAAGAGATCAGCCTCTACCTGTGATACGTCCTGAAACACTCTGTTTCTCACGATATGTTGTAATGCTGGTGGCATTTTTTGTGATCTCATACATAGACATGAAGAAATGATAAAGATCATCCTTTGGAGCTTTTTGTTGTACCAAATTCTTCCTTTCAGTTGCCCTTCTTTGGGCTCTTTCTTCATGCCGTTGTAGAGATTGTTTAAATAAGGTGCTGATATCATCTTTCCTTGTTCTTTTAATTTTTGGTGTAGCTAGTGGAGTATTTAATTTTGGTGATCCAGTGGGCTCAACAGGTTTTGCTGCTATATTGACATTATCTGGATAATTATAGTCAGCTTCTTCAGTCATTATATTCTCATTCTCCACATCCTCAATTTCCGGATACAAATTTTTTTCGTTTTCAGCCTCTACATTCATGCTCACTACAATTTCAATCTCTTCGTTATCATTATTCACGTTTTCAATATTTGCATTGGCCACCCCATCGCCTTTCTTTTTCCATATTTCGAGACTTTTCTAGCAACTCTTCGTAATTGCTGTCGTGGTCGTCATCTAAATTGCTCTCACGTTGTCTATTCGTCATAAATGGAACTAGGAATTCCATTTGCGTCGGAATTTCCATTTTTTATGCTAACTGCAGGAGCTCCGCTTTTTGTCATTTTTATTGTCTTCACAGTGCATTTCGATGACAGTTCCATAATTTCAACAAAGCGATTTCTGCTGCCACGCCTGCAATTTAATTCACTACTTCAGTAAACTTTATTGTATACAAAACTGATGAATATAGATTTTGCAGATATTTAGCACTAGGAGATAGCTATAAAAGCATTGCGTACAGCTACAGGATGGGAGACCGAAGTGTGTCAAATATCGTAAATGAAGTATCAGTTTCTACAAGGACGAGAATGCAACCTGATTATTTACCACAACCTACCGGAGAAATGTGGGAAAATATTGCTCTTGGGTTTGAACAAAAATGGCAGTTTCCCAACTGTATTGGAGCCATTGATGGTAAACATATAATGATTAACAAGTCAGCAAAATGTGGATCTTCATATTTTAATTACAAACAAACTTTCTCAATAGCGTTAATGGCTGTGGTTGATTCAAACAACAAGTTTATTATAATTGATGTTGATCAATGGGAAGATTCGGTGATCGTAATATTTTTTCTAGGAGTGCATTGGGAAAGAAACTGAACAAGGAAACATTACAACTTCCGGCGCATGCAGAGATACCAACTGTGGAAGGGTTCATACCTTACGTTTTTGTAGGCGATGAGGCATTTCCTTTAGCAGAAAATTTGATGCGACCTTATCCAAGAAGAGCTGTAACTGCGAATTACGAAAACAAGATTTTTAATTACCGACTATCCAGAGCACGACAGACTGTTTAATGTGCTTTTGGGATAGAAGCTTCGCGGTTTCGCGTTTTTAGGCCATTGGAAATTAAGGTAGAAAGCGTTGATAACATAGTCAAGGAAGCTTGTGTGCTACACAACTATTTAAAAAATTCTACAATTTCAAGCAACGTAGAGGATGTAGATGACGAAATTCCTGAGAATCAATTACTTCCATTACGACGCAATAATAGCAGAAGCGCATCAAACGTTTTTTTAGTGAAAAAAAAGTTTACGGAATACTTTCAATCTGGAGGAAGTGTGACCTGGCAAAAGAACAGCGTTTATAACAAAAAAAAATTAGGTGAATGATTGTTATATTAAAAAGGTAAATTTCACCACGGTCTAATTCAGTGAAGTACAAACTTATGAAACTTACTGTAATTGTGAACTCCTGCTGAACAGGTCAACACAACTATATAAGCTTACAATCTAAATTTACTTAAAATTCAAAATGCAATATGATCAGCACCATTACGGTTAATGTAGGTTATGAACTCAAATGTTTTTATCTTAGGAACATAAAACAGCTGTTCCTTTATAACCGTATCAAAATAGCACTATATTGATTTCTTCACTTCCTTAAACTTATTAAAAGGATACGTATTACTTACATGTACTTAAAATAAATATAAGTTTGTCTTAAAACGCACTGAAGTAGGAGAAACTCATTTCCCATTCATAAGATACACATACGATAATTTTCATTTGCCAATAACGTACAAATAAACGAACTATAGACCATACATGAAGGTAACGTAAGTTCCATAATATGAACGTAAGGTAAGGTATACAATTATTTTCATTTGTCTTCAAGGTACAAATAAACAAACTGTAGACCATATAGGTAAAGTAATTTTGATGTCTTCCACATACCAATGATGGAAAAACTACAAATGCAGGCAAACTAACATCAGACAGTAATGATATAAATGTATCCCCATTTTTAATTATTCAAGACAACAACTGCACATCATCCTGGTCATGCACGCCATTTTATGAATCCTTTCGTGACGTCATGCAGTACGCTTTTACAACGAACAAAATCCTTAAAATTGCCGCTTTTTCTTAAACCCAGCGGTTTCCTTAATGTAGAGACGTACTCTTGCGCCCTTCTTTGTTCCCTAATAAATAGAATATATACAAAAATGTAATTAGAAGCCTTACATACTATCGCGCTCAAAAAATTCTGGTACAGCTTGTTACTGTAGACACTTCCAAAGTTCAAACTTTGATGTAGACACATTTGTTGTATGTTAATCGGACGTCTCACGATTTTCAAGTAAGGGTTAAGCATTTGACAAACCGGAAAATTTGGTATATTAAGAACCCCTCGAAACTGTCACTTTGATATTGCATTGTCATAGCCTGCTAACGCACTTATTATGTGCCGTCAAACCAAATGCACACAGTCAAAATGTTGCTGTACCAGTATCTTTTGAGCCCGGTAGTACCTAATAAAAGGGAAGCGAAACTTAAACGTAATGTAAAGAACTGTATGGCAGGGCAGAAGAGACGGAAAGGAAGTGACTCAAGCGTGTCAAGCTCACATTTGCGCACAAAACATAAACCATGCTATACTATATACAAAGGTACTCGTAATTCACTCCAAAATTTAATTATTGAAAGAAAAAAGATGCCAACGTAATGTAAATATATTTAGCAATAACAATACAAACTAAAAACTTAAATTAAGGTAACGATAGCCAAGAATTGGCACCTTACACATTGAAAGGGGAAAATATTAATGAATTTAAGAAAAATCATAAACATTTCATGCTATTATGGCACAGATGAATAGTCTGGTTAGCGAGTGCCATTTTATCGAATTCGGGTCTGAATTCACCTAAAATTATGAACAAAGTGTCATTCGATTCGTAAATTTTATTATTATAATAATAATTATTATTATTAAATTAATCCCTTTTTGGGGGTAAAAGTCGTTTTTTCTAATAAATCAAAAATCGTTGAAAATATCTAAAAAATGATAAAATAAAAAATAAAGATTAATTTTCTAAAAAATGAAAAACCATAAATCATAATTTATTGTCTGTTTTTATACACTTAAAAATATGTATCATTATTATAAACCGGAAAAGATTAACATTTCATTTATTAACTTGAAAACCTCTTTTAATTTTTCATCATAACTTACTTAGCTTTCGAGTTATTCAATTGTTAATTTATGACGCGAAACAAAAATTTAAATATTTAAATTTATATATAATTTTTAATGTATTTTATTTTCAAATTTTTTCCAAAACTATCCGTTTTACAAAAAAATTACAAGGGATCATTTTTTCAGAAAATTAACCATAGCCCAGTCGGTAGAGGTCTTGACCTGGCATAATTAGCAAATAGCGAAATTTTTTTTCAATATGTAGATTAAGATATAAAAAAAGTTTACATCTCTATCGGGCGCAGAAAGTCAAAAAAAAATCAAAAAATTTTTGATTTTTTCGAAAATCGTTAATATTTTGAAAACGGTTTTGAGATTGAATAAAATAAAATATAATAAAAAATGTCGATAGTAATTTTTTCATCCGAGCTATCGTTTGTCCGCAAAAAAATTGCGAAGAAAGACCTATAATCGGCGCGAACGGGAGTCCCGCGCGAACGCGAAAATCCATTTTTGGGGGACGGAGTACTGAATTTTATATTCACACAGGCTTAGAATTGATCAAAATTAAAACTGAATTAGTACGTTTTAAAGCTTCTCCGTTTGTTGTAGTACCATATAGTTTTTCAAACGAATGCAAAATTCAATGAAATATATATATATATATATATATATATATATATATATATATATATATATATATATATATATATATATATATACATATATATATATATATATATATATATATATATATATATATATATATATATATATATATATATATATATATATATATATATATATATATCGAAAGTGGTTGTCAGAATAATAATTAAAAAAAAATTAAGTTACTCAATTTTTTCTGTCCGTTGTAAATTGTTCTTAAGTATGTCTGCTATTAGATTATTGTCATTCGGATAATTCTATCACTGGTTAGAAAAAGTTTCGATTTTGCAAATTTTCGATTTTTTTATTTCGACGAGACATATATATATATATATATATATATATATATATACATATATATATATATATATATATATATATATATATATATATATATATATATATAGCGGTTTTCTCGGTCTTTATATTATTTCTCTAGATATGTATTTTTTTTATGATTGTGGACCTGAACAGGCTAAATGAGGCCTATCGTGCTAAAGCACTCAGGAACACTTATGAGGATGGATAGAGGGATAATGAATTGCCAATAGATGCCTATGAACAACTACCTTAAATTTTCTCATATCATAAGTGAGAGGAAAACAGGAAGTAGGGAGATCATTCCAGAGTTTAGAAGCCATGTAGAAAAATGTGGATTGTGCCCGTTTGGTACAAGTGGAGATTTGTACTGCATACTGATAATGTGAATGGGCGAACCGAGTGTTTCTCGCAAAGATAGCCCGAGATGGTATCAAAGAATATAATTCAGCAGCACAATAGCCGTTGTAATAACGATAATACAAAGAAAGAACTGAAACCATCCTTCTATGCTCAAGGGACAGTATGTGAGACGTTAAGGACGGGTCATTTATAAGCCTAATCGCTCTCTTTTTGAATACGATCAACGATATCGAGAGCGTATTGGGGAGCACTAACCCAAAGGTGAGAATTATATTCCCAGATGAGGCCGAATTTGGGCCTTATGCAGCAGAAAGTTGTCGAGAGGTAAAGTACTGCTTAGATCTGTACAAAAAGCCTATTTTACGAGCAACTGTTTTGGTAGCTGACAGAAGATGATCAACCCATACTTACAACAGGGAATGATCGATCTTTTTTGGCGGACATAAGACAACACTGAGTTTTGTTAGCAGTAAATTTAACTAGATTATTGCTTCCCCATTCGAGAATACGTTGAATGTCTTTGTTGATTGAATTTGCCATTTCAGATTTAATTTCTTGATTTGACATAGAAGGTGGATTATCACTATGAGTAGACTGAGATGAACTACAGTGAAGAGTGCTATCGTCAGCAAAGCAATGGATGGGGTTAGTTTGTTACGTTTTAAATTACCACATAAACACCCATTCAAAATATAAATTATAATTTTAAGAGTTAGTAGCATCATCTTATGGAGAAACAAATCATTAACAAAAATCAGATTTCTACTTCAATGAACTATACAGGTTTCTGTAATTAAATAAAGGAATCTGCATCTTTTAACATTCTTTCCACCACTTCACAAATTTAAACATTATCTACTGATAATGAAAAATTTTGAATAGTTTTGGTGACCTTTTTTCTTTATCTTCTTCCTTCGTCGGCCATCTTGAGATTTTCGATAAAAATTTTTGTTAACAAGGTGTATTGGGCAATTAACCAGTGAACCGCTACCTTTTTTATATAAGGGATCAAGTCCATACACTCATAACACGATTTGGAAGATTACCGTTCAATAATTTGATTTAATTTCAATTCGTGCACTCCTTAGGAGGATAAAAAAAAAGAAAGTTAACAATATCCTACATCAGCTTCTATCTCTGAAACCCTTCGAAGAAGGTAAATTTTGTTATGTTATCTGATTTGTTTACTGACCGTTTCTCCTACAGGGTTTCTTTTCCTTATCGAGTTTTATTATTAATCGCAAATTGCAATCACAAACGCAATATCGAGTTACAATTTCGGTGCGAGCTGGTTATTCCAGAATTGTACGAGCATTCGTTATTGAGGGTCATTCAGAGACTTGGAAGACCGGTAGAAGTGTTACCAAACGCAACAGTTGTGCAGGTTAGTGTCGTAATCAGGGAAGTACAATCAGTGCCTTTATTGTGTGTAAGGTCTATTGTCGTGTACATGCTGCAATAAGGAATACATGTTTACCGATGAATAGTTGATTCATACTTACATTATCGTCTGAGTACTGCTTTCATTCAATGCAAGCATTATTATTGGCCGTTTCAATATTTATGAAATTACAAAATTAGAATCCTTTCGTCGAGAATTATAAGTGTGGAAACTGTTTCTGTCATACCTACATCAAGCTGTGCAACTCAAATTTCACTCAGTTTTAGTAAAGCAAACAAAAAAAAAAACACCCAGTGATAAAGCAAAATTTGTAAGGTTAGAAACGCATGCATAATAAATAATAAAATTAAAATTCATCCTAGCTAAATTAAGATTTCATGCAGTTTAATGAACAACACAAAGCAGTGTAAACCCAATAAACCAGCACCGTTTTATTATTTTTATTGTAGTCATAGTAATAATTGTTGTATAAAACAAAATAAAAGGTTAGCAATGTTGTCTGCAATATAACATCTAAAAGCAGTGTTGCCGGATTGTAAAGTTTAATCATTAATTAAAGATCTCGCAAGTTATTTTGCAGAATCGATTATAATAACGTAAATAAAGCGAGAAGTTGCAGATAGCATCCATTTTAGTTACAGAAGTCGAGTTGTAACTTGTACGTACAAGGCGGCTGATAAGATATATATGTATAACTCCAACTAATCTATCTTTGTGTATTTTGTAAAGAATTTTGTATCATTTGTAATTGGACTTTAGCGTGAATTGTCCCATCGTTGTAAAAATTAAATTGGTTTTGGGATTACCGGATCTTGGTGTTTGTGTTTATAAATAAATTTAATTGATTAATGGTGTTAAATGATTGTTTAATTATCGGTTTAAGCATGTAAGTTCATATACGAGTGCAATCAGTTGCCGATTGACGACAGGTAAGAACAGCTATTGGGATCGTGAGCTTCGACCTTCAGCCCTTGCTGGCTCAAGGGTGGGCGAGTATAATAGTGAGTCAGTGGCGCCCCAATTTTAACATCCTAAAATTTTCCTTATCGAAAAGGACCGCACGCCCTCTCCGACTGCGATCTAGGAGCTAGCGGACAATTCATATCGCCCCATTCTTAGCATTGTTAAGCCTGCCTGTCTGTGGTTTGTCTCTTGTATAAGGCAATATTGTACCGTCTTTAAATTAGTGTTAATGCTTAGAGGATTAGAAAAAAAAACATAAGTAATAAGTTGTTGAAGAAATAAGGTCATTTATGTACAGTAGAAAAAGTGTAGGCGCTATAACGGATCCCTGTGGTACGCCCGCGTTAATGCTAACTTCTTTTGAAAAAAAGCCATCAACTACGACACGTATTCGTCTTTTATCAAGGAAACTAGAAACCCAGTTGATGAGCGTGTCATTTAACCCAAACGAGGTGAGTCTGACAAGTAAACACTTATGCCAAACTTGGTCAAATGCCTTTGAGATATCTAAAGCGACTACAACTGTTTCAACGGACTGCTCTACTGTATTGTTCCAAACTTGGGTCACATATTAAAAAAGATCGCCTGTTGAACGACTTTGCCTAAACCCATATTGGTAGTCAAATATATTTAAAGGTAAATTTTTATAGTCCTAGAATAAGTTCTTGAATGTATGAGGAATCTTTTGTATATAGTCGAAAGATGTATAGGTGTACCTGTAATAAATATAGGACGAATAAAAGCAGGTAAACATTCTTGCGTCAGACCCCGGTGTGCTCCGTTATAATCCAAGCATGTACGTGTTGCGTCCGTGTTTGCGCGGTCCTGCTGAGCAGTACATTCTCTTTTGCAACTGTTGTATTTTGAAGCAGTACGTTGACAAATACGTTTTATTTATTTCGTGAGTTTTTTAATTGTATTTTAGAAGAATTTTTTTCCATCATATAGCAAGATTGTTTTTCAGTGAATAGTTTCCATACGACAGTTGAGAAAATGGAGCAAACAACTAAAAGAGATGTGTGTTTCATAAGTAATCGCGATTATGATGTAGAGCCATGCATTACAGTACAGCGTGGTTTAAATACTCTTATACAAGTGAGTTTGGAAAGAAAAGATAAACATGATAAATATTTAAGCTCGGTAAAATCTGTTATGGTACATACAGATTGTCGTAGGAAATATATCTTGAAACGAAATAATCGTTTTCTTACACCGATTTTGCAACAACCCAACCTCAGAATCTCTCTAATAGTCCGACAAAATCGAAACTGAGAAAAGTGTCTAATTCATTTGATTTTAAAAATTTATGTTTTATTTGTGGTTTCAAAGCAGCAGAAGATAATCCAAGAGTAAATATGTTACAAAACTTTCGTTTCCTGAACAATTGAAAAATATTAACGATATTACCAGTAAAGATGTATAAAGGAGAATTTCTTGTACTGATTTGTTGGCTGTAAATACTAAATACCACCAAGCTTGATATCAGAACAAGATTTTGAATTAAAAATTATTATTAATTTTATTAAATACATAAATAAAAAGTTTACCTCGAGTAGGATTTGAACCTACGACCTGTACTTTGCTAGAGTACCGCGCTAACCAACTGCGCCATCAAGGTTCAAGCCCCAATCGATGTAAATTTTGTCTTTATGTATGTAGAACTGATGTAAATTCTAAATATAATGAGATTACAATCAAATTACTTATATTAATGGAATGTGAGCCTGCAATATCGCAAGGATTCACACATACCAAAGCAACTTGACTAATATTACATTATTATAACTTATAATAAGATTTTGAATGTTTATAACAAGCCAAAAAGGATTCAAGAAGCGGCAGGCCGTCGATCCAGTTAAATTGTTTCACAGGAAATGAAGAAAGTTTTTGATTATATTGAAAGCGGTGAGGATTGTCAATATACGTTGCGAGAATTGGAAGGATTACTAGATAACTAAATTAAATAATTACTGAATTACTGTATGATATATTAGGTCAAGTTATATCCAGGAATTTTTTTTTACTAGCTTACCAAAAGAATTAGCCGAAAATACAGGTTAGATTACAATTGTGCCAAAAATTGTGAATAACAGAATTGTGTGCAAGAATTTGGGCACTAATTCTTTGTGCAAAAAAAATTTTACCTGGATATAGATTTATACGAGGGTCATTCAAATATAAACCCGAATTTTGTTCTGCGCGGCGTGGCGGTGTGGAAGAGCAGCGCGGCGTGGCAGGGAATCGTTGGTGGGAGTAAGAAGAGGAGGTATCCATGCACAAGGCGCTCTCAGTCACGCCCGCCACTTCCGTACCGCCATGACTGAACAAGAAGTACCAGTGTCTGTTGCGCAACGCATAATTATTCGTTTTCTCGCCAACGAAGGTGTAAAACCGGGTGAGATTTTGAAGAGACTTGAAGCACAGTTTGGTGATGATACACTGAGTAAGACCCAAGTGTTTGATTGGGCTAAAAAATTTCGGGATGGTCGTGATAGAGTCGAAAATGAAACTCATAAACGGCGTCCGGCGACCAGTGTCAATGAAGACAATATTCAGGCCGTTCGTGAGCTTGTAGCAGGCGATCGCCGCATTACGGTTGCTAAGATTGCTTCAGAAGTGGGTATGTGTTGGAAGTGTTCATACCATAGTATCGGACACACTTGGCTACAGCAAAATTTCGGCAAGGTGGGTTCCACGTCTACTAACCGACGCACAAGGGAATGTTCGGAAAGACATCTGTCAACAATTTCTGAATCGCTTTGAAGAAGAAGGGGATGCTTTTTTGGATCGTATTCTGACATGCGACGAAACATACGTCCATCACTATACCCCAGAGAACAAGAGGACAAGTATGGAGTGGAGGAAAGTTGGAGAGGGGGCGCCGATCAAGGCCAAGACTCGACTGTCAGCCGTGAAAGTTTTGGCTACTGTGTTTTGGGACTCTAAAGGTATTGTACTGATTGACTACCTACATGAACGAAGGACGGTGAATGCTGCTTACTACTGCCAACTTCTGGATGACGCAAAAAAAGCTTATTGAAACAAACGACGCGAGCAACCGATTCGCGATGTCCTTCTTCTGCACGATAACGCACGGCCCCACACAGCAGCTCTAACTCGTGATAAACTGACTAAATTGCAATGGCTACCTCTTGAATGTCCTCCTTACAGTCTAGACTTGTCCCCATGTGACTTCCATGTTTGGTCCACTGAAGAAAGCATTAGGAGGGGAAAGATTTGAAGACAACAATGCAGTCGAAATGTACGAGAGCAATTGGTTACCGAGGCAGTCACCTTCTTTTTTCTACGATGAGATCAGAAAGCTTCCTATCCGATGGAGAAAATGTGTTTCTGTTGAAGGAAACTATGTAGAAAAATGAAATATTTTTTTTGTAATTTTATTTATCCCCAATAAATAGTAGTAAAAAAATTCCGGTTTATATTTGAATGATCGTATTAACGCATATTTAAATATGTATTTCATCGATTGAATAAATGTTTACCGTAGGTATCATCATACTTTTAGACGTAGGCTGGAAAGTCATTATGGCGACAGGATTAAATTTATATCGAAATTTGGGAGTGAAACATATGTATTCTTGGAAGAAGCAGAGGCAGAGTATGTTACGATTAAAAAATCCTGGTTGGAAAGTAAATTAGATCCACAGGAAGAGAAACATAATATTCTAAAATTAGCTTGTGAAATTTTAGGGTAGGATGGTTTACATGGCGTCGATGATTTAATTCCTGAATCACTACATTTTTTTAAGTGGAATTTGATTTTAAAAAATAAAACAGGAGATAGTACAATGTACCAGAAGAAATGTTCAAATATTAATCATTGCATTATGAGTGCTATGCGCCACTATCTTTCATTTCGCCATTACAACTCGGTTTGGCAGTGATGTTGCATCGCAAATTTGCATCAAAGCGCATTATTGATATTTTTAATCATTTAGTCGTATGTATCTTATAATGAAGTGCTGTTATATCAAGACAGTATAATATAAAAATACCTTTCACAATATGGGTGGAATTACTGTTATTACGCCAAAAGATTGTTATGAACAGAAGTTTCCAATAGAACGACTGAAAAGAAGATTAACGGCTGAAGATATTAGTAAGATTGAAAGAATTCCTCTGTTTTTTTACGATCAAATTCATAATAATAGGTTGAGAAAATTGATAATTGAAAAGTAGAAATTCCAGATTTTGATGATAAAATATTATTGAATGTAGATTTACTGTGGTTATATGGCAAACCAACAATTCTGTCCCAGGCTGGAATGGTTTTATGGCAAAATTAACACAACACCTGCCTTATGAGATATCTAAAGTTATTTGCTTGCCATTTTTGAACAACTCTCCAAGCGATCCGAATACTATATACAGTAACATATCTACATCAAAAAGCCATTGAAATTATGGAATCTTCTGCTTTTGAAAATTCAAATAAAATACTTATTCGTTTGGGTGGATTTCATTTTCCTACCTCGGCTCGACTGGATTCATCATGTCTGGGAGTGGGCTACGGGATGTTCTGGGAGTATGCTATGCATTGTCATCAGCTGATATGCATTGTAAAAAATATGATGACGAATTGAAGCAGTTCATGCGCTATGATCCTCTTTCTATCTTCTACGAAGGAATATTTCGAAAAACAGACAAATCATAACTGTACGATCTATTTGAAGTAAACTTGACAATGATTGTACAGTACATATATAATTGACGGCGGCATGCTATTACATCGAGTACCATGGAAAAAAAAACAAATTCAGAGATATTTTTAATAACTACATAACTTACGTTAAGAGAAATTTCAAATCAGATGTTATCGTTGTTTTTGATGGGTACAGCTTTAATTCTACAAGTATAAAAGCCATCGAGCGTCTGAGACGATCGAATAACCATTCTTCTCCTGATATAAATTTGGATGAAGAGATGTACGCAACTGTAACCCAGGAAAGCGTTTTTCTAACCAAAACAATAAAACTCGATTTATAGAATATTTAAAAAAATACCTGATGAAAGTCAATATTTTGGTAAAACAAGCAGAGGATAATGCAGATTTACTAATTGTTCAAACAGCTTTATAACATTGTTATACAACACCTGTAACCGTAGTCGAGGATGTCGATGTTTTAGTATTATTAATTGGTCTTGCTCCTCCGACTAAAGAGGTATTTTTGCTCAAACCCTCTAGAGGAAAAATTGCTGAAAAGGTTTATTCTCCTAAAAGTTTTGATGAAACCCGTTTCTTAAGGAGAACATATTATTGCATGCTATGACTGGCTGTGATACCACGTCGTCGTTCTTCGGTGAAGGCAAAAAGCGCTTTAACGTTAATTGAGAATACGTCGAAAAATATAAAACTGAAACAAGCCATCGAAGCCTCCAAAATTCCAGGACAATCCAAAGAATCAGTTAGTCAAAACGGGATTATATTTATACTTTCGTTATATGGCGCGTCGGAAAACATAATCTCGATTGACCAGTTTCGCTATGTTGCATTTGCCAAAGCAGTTGTCAGTAACAAGACTTTGAAGCCCGTGAAATTAGAAAGTTTACCCCCAACAGCCGATACAAGTAGACAACATTCTTGTCGGGTATATTTACAAGCCCAAAACTGGTTGTCCAACAATTTCAATCCTGAAGACTGAGGTTGGATAAACTTAACAACTTTGCAACCAATTAAAATTACTCAAGAGCCTGCTCCAGACACTATATTAAAATAAATATTTTCTACCTGCAAATCCGGATGCATAAGAGAATCAGGCACATGCAAGAAGAGTATGTTATTATGTACGTCAGCTTGTAAGAATTGTGCGCCGGATAATTGCAAAAACTTCCCCGAAATAATTGAAGACAGTGAAGATGATGGAGCAAATATCGAAAATGAAGATATTGTCTTATACATTACTATTAAATTTGATAAATTTTGAATTTTTTTTACATTAAAAATTTTTGATTTTGTATTATTAAAATAAAATAATTTTTTTGAAAAATGTGTTTTTTAATACCATAATAATGATAATTAATAACAAGAAAGGTAATATATATCGATACGAACATTTAAAAAAATGTTTTTAACGCTCTATATCGAAAATTCGACCGCGTGCTAGCCGCGCCGACTATAGGAAAAAATCAAAAAATTTTATAATTTTTTTTAACTTTCTGCACCCGATATAGATGTAATTTTTTTTGCATCTTAATCTACACACTTTAATGTACATCTTAAAAAAAAAATCCGCTGTTTGCTAATTATGCCAGGTCGAGGTTAAAAAAGGCCTCTACCGACTGGGCTACCATGGGCTACCAGTCTTTCTTTTTTTATCTTAACATTTTTTAGATATTTTCAACGATTTTTGATTTATTAGAAAAAACCGACTTTTACCCCCAAAAAGGGATTGATTTAGTAACAATAATAATAAAAAATTTACGAATCGAATGACACCTTGTTCATAATTTTGGGTGAATTCAGACTCGAATTCGACAAAATGACATTTGTTGACTAGACTAGAAGTAAAGACAATCAATAAAATAATATAGTGATAAAATTACTTACCGCCTTTTATTAAATGTATTTCTTTCGCAATCCGGTTCCAAAATTCATCTTTCAACTTTGTTCTCATGTAATCAGGATGTGTCATAGAATTGTCTGTTTTTGCACAGCTTCAATTAATTTTTCATAAATTATAAAATAATTTATTTTAACAAACAGATTTAATATAAAATATGTAATTTATTTTCAGAAACAGATTCATATTTAATTAAGCATGTTAGCACGTGTCGCACAGAAATCTGTGTCACAAACACTGAATGACGTAGGTTATTTGCCGCATAGTTTTACCCTGTCCTGCCCTGCGTCACAATTTGCGTGCGTACATAAGAAATCTTTGCTTTCAAAAACACGTACTGCCCTGCGCTGTGTCACCTGTGTCTCAATGTGTGACCGGATTAATCGACGAATTAGTTTTCAAAATTGTCAAAAGAAATTAAACAAAAAAATTCAGAAATTTACAAATTATAAAAAAAAAAAACTTAAAAATAAGAAACATCTGTCTACGTCTGTTCTTTTTTTGATTATTTTAGCTTTGAAATGCTTACTGCAACTTTTTGTATACGTGGTCGACTAAATATGTCCCCCCCCCCAACCTATTATGTGAACCATTAAACTGAAACTAAAACCCTTTTGGGAAACCGAACTAAGGCACATATACGTTTTGGATGGTATTCAGTGACGTAATCACTAAAAATGGTGAACAGCCGCGATTTTATAAAATAATTTTAAATGGGAGGTAAGCAATGTCTCCTTTGTAAACTCGCTCAAAGTCCTTTTCAACGACATCAACAACATTAAAATATTATTACTGATTTAGTCTAAGATTCGGCTTCGATTAACCTTCCCTCATCGATTTTCCTAAAAGAATGAATATTTTATGCAGGAAAGGAAAAGGCCGTTCATTCCCTCCCCAAGGGGGAGGGTGGTCTGATCGAGCTCCTTCAGTCTCAATCATGGATTCCCAGCATACATACATACATTACGTATATATGCATGGTGGGATTAAGGATGGGTGTGGTCAGGATAGGATCGGAAGGAACGGAGTTAGGATTCCGCAGCATTCGCCTAAGTAGCTGCACATGGTGTGCATATACGCAGTGACCGTGCCGCTACCTGTGTATGAGGAAAACCCTCTGAAAAAACCTCATTCAAGGTAGACGGTAGCGGGAATGGAACCCGTTACCTCCCGAATGCTAAGCAGGTCGTGTCACCACTACGCTACCAGCTCGGTAATAATTTTATGCATTATAATGTGTAATTTAACAAAACGTAATAGGGTTGCCGCCCCATATCCCTGCATGGCTAATTTTAACTAAATATTAATTACATTTTTTGGTTAACTACCGTCATGTAGTTTCCAAAACAATTTATCGCCAATCGAGAGTAAACAAATAAAACAATAAAATGCTAAAATAAGGTTTCCTGCTTTTTCCAGGCAATAATGAAGGGTTTCCAAGTAAATTTAAATCCAAACAAAGTGACGTGCACGTCATCAGCGTTTGATGACGTTCACATTTACAGTATTGCCAGATTGATCAGGAAATATTTAATTTTCCACAAAGAAGTATTAATTACTGAATTGTTGGTTGCATACATAACGACACATATACTTGTAAAGTAAATAAATAAATAAAAAAGTAAATAGTTAAAAGATTTATTAATAGATAGATAAGCTATTTCAAAATTTTCACTAAAAAGCGTCAAAACCCGATTCGTTTTCTAAATCTGATTCGTTATTAGTGTCATTATCATCACTTTCAAAATTTATAATCAGAGGACGGAATTTTGGGTGCTGAAATATTCTTTCCCTCTCATACCACCTAAAAATGTCTTCTTCGGTATGTTTTACAGAATTTTTCCACATATCAGGAGTAACCAGAGGCCTCGTGCCACATATTCAAGTATTCTCACTGTTACCATCCATACCAATATGCCTATTGTAATAATTTGTTGCTATGCCACAAATTAATTTATTAGGGTTGAATGTGCAATGGTAAGTAGGAAGACGTAAGGCCTTTGTCCATATTGTTCTGCCGGCTCGTCCACGACATAATATTTGGGTGATTTGTTTCCAAAAAAGAGTTGTTTAATAATTAATGTAAACACTGTTTATTTGTGTCCTTCCTTAGAGACAATATGCAAAATTTCGGTTTTAAACATCATATTTGTATAGGAGATGTTTTTATTTGTCAACCACTCCGTACTAGCACTTTTTTTCCATGCAGTGGTAGGCGGTTTCTCCAATAACATGCTGTGATAAGATGAATTATCCAGTATAATCAGGGAAGGATTCTGTAGGTTTTGCAACAACTGATATTCGTACCATTTCAAGAAGTTTTCCTGGTTCAGTTCCCCATGATAATCGCCAAGTTCACTTTTTGAACAAAATATTGCTTCTCAACCCTCAGTACATCCACTTTCGCTCCCTGCATGAAGTATAATATAACTGAAAGGGGATTTTGTCTAAATTTTAGTTTAAAAACTTATTTGTATTGCAGTACAACCTTTTGCCATCTGTTTTAGTAGTTTTCACACTCTTTAGATTTTCGTTTTGCCAAGAATGACCAATAGTTCCATTTTGAAATATCCAGGTCTCATCAAGGAATACAAACTGGTAGAGAGCATCATCCTTAGCTTGTTCATATGATCTCAGGAATTTCTTTTCTTTTCAAAGTCACATTCGGTAGTTCCATGAGTCCACGTCGTGGATTATCCTTTATCCATTTAAATCCAAATTCTTAGAGCAATCTTCGCAAAGAAGTGGTAATGCCATTCAATAATTCCCTATCTTTTAGTTGGGACCACAGGGATTGAATGGTTATGTTTTGTCATAAAACCATACAGAATAAAACGTTTTTATTATATTAATGTATTTAATGATAAACAATAATAAATTCAATTTTATAAGAGACAATTGTAAAATGTACATTAGCCGTTATTACTTCCTTCTTTGGTACATATAAATAATACCACGAATACCGCTTGTATTTAACGTTCTGTATTATAAGTGTTTTGTAACTGTGGTTTCCTATTAGTGGAGTTGATCGGCCTATTTCTCCGGTTTTTGCTTTTTGAGCGCGACGTTTCGGAAGCGGACTCTGCTTCCGTCATCAGGGTTAGCCCTATAGCCCTGAGAAGGACTGTTTTCGCACTTGAGTCGAATTTATATGTTATATATAATTTTTTCCCAAGCACTTGACTACTCTCAGATTCGAACTTGGTACCTTTCACTTACTAGTCTGACACCTTTACTGCTGAGCCACTGAGTAATCCAATATATATTTTTTAGAGCTTATATATATATATATATATATATATATATATATATATATATACTAGTTTGGCTTATTGGATTTTCTGCTAGTGCGGTGTATGTGGATTCCTTGAGTTTCCGACGAGTTGTCTTCTCGTCCTTTGCCACTATCTGTATGTTATCCCATTGGATGCGGTGGTCTTCGTTCCAGACATGTTCGGTGATTCTTGATCTTTCTGTTTTCCCCATATCGAGTTTCTTCACATAATTATATTAAATATGTAGGTAAATTACAAACACTATGGTATAGGATTGCAAGTAGGCGAATCTTAGGGTTGCCGCGATTTTGTTTTAAAAATTAAGTAAAAAAGTACGGTAAACGGAGTAACACTGACTATACAAACCAATGCGATAGAAAATGACGCGCGTGAGACAGTCGAATAAAACAGAGTGTGCATGATTCTTTCTCGGTGTAATACAAAAAGACGCACAATAGGTGTCGTACATACTTTCATATTGGAGTAAATAACAACAATATTGACAATAATAACAATTATAATTGTAATAAATATAATAATTATATTATAACCATACTTTTTACTACATAGATGTGTAATACAATAATATACAATTACTACCCACTTATCACTTAAATTGAACGTATTTTATTAATACATTAATTAATCAATAAAATTATATATAACAAAATAGGGTTAGTAAACCCTTAAAATTTTAAGTTCAATTTATTATCGACTTTAAAATACAAAGAGTAGTAACTACTCAAAACCAGATTCGTCAGATCAAAATCAAATTCTGAGGGAGTGTCTTCCTCGTTTTTTTTGTGTGTGATTTGTAAGACTTCGACAACTTTTAAGGGTGTTGAATCCCCGAGAAATAGCCGTTCATGTACGACACAAGGTTCAAGCCCTAGTTTTACGCACCAAGGATCAGTAGCATTGACCCACATTGAATTCACGTATATTGTTTGTAAAATTTTTTGTTTCAATGATTTCCCGCATGGTGGAATTATATTTTAATTGAAGTTTATAATTTTTTTTATAAACTGCTCATTATCTTTCTTGGTTAAATAATTCTTTTGAAAAATACGAAATCTCGTATCAATAACACTTGTGCAGTGCATTGTGCTATACGTAAGAGCAGTAAACTCTTGAACCACTTTTGCGTCATGAAAATGTGGTCATCATCCGTTAATGACGCTAAAGTTCTTTTGTAAATCTCATTTTTAGCGCAGCTGCTACCCTGCGTCTTTTTCTATCGCATTAGTTTGTGTAATCAGTGTTTCTCCGACACACCACTCTCTTTTACTTCATTTTTGACACTTAAAACCTACAACCCTAAGATTTGCTAACTTTTGCTAAGGCAACCCTATACCATCGTGTTTATAATATTATTACCTACATATTTAATATAATTATTTGAGGAAGCTCGATGAGGGTACCTTACTAATCTACGCTTACCTGTTTTATACCTTGCAACTTTTAATTATTGCCTGGAAAAAGGTAGGCAACCTTACTTTGGCGCTTTATTTACCTTGTTACCTTGTTTACTCTCGATTGGACTATTGGAGATAAACTGTTTTGGAAACTACATGACAGTAGTTAACGAAAAAAATTAATATATAATTAAAAATTGGCATGCAGGCGGCAACCGTATTACGTTTTGTTTAATTACACATATTGCATAAAATATTCATTTTATTATGAAACTCGATGAGGGAAGGTCAACCGAAGCCGGATCTTGTCCTAATTCATAAGTTTCGACTAAAAAACGCCAATTAATGTTTTTGGGTTGAAACTCAGAAATCAGTAGTAATATTTTAAAGTTGTTGATGTCGATGAAAAGCACTTGAAACGAGCTTTCAGATGAGATATAACTTGCTGTATGACACCATTTAAAATTATTTTACAAAATGGCGGCAGTCCGCCACTGTAGCAGTAACTCATTTATTAATTATTTTTTTAAATAGTAAAACTATTAGGTTTACCTTCAAGAGACTAATAAACTTGAGATTATTACAGTCAATTTCGATAGCTTAAGTTGGCTTTTATTTGTGTATTTCAAATCATATACACCTTGCGCCATTATTCATTGCAACCTAATAATGAGAGTGAAGTTGAAACTAATAATGTGATTTTGATAGAAAATTTCAGAGAGAAACAAAATGTTAGAATGACGCACACTTGTCATCACTCCGAAGGAAACCTATTTGAGACTTAATATACATATATACATATATATATATATATATATATATATATATATATATATATATATAATTTTTAATGTTTCAGGTTTGATATATTCCGTTCTTCCGGGTATTATACTACATTTTCCTTACTCCTTCTCCTCGTCGACGATTTGGTCGAAACGCCGCCGTGGAGAAGAAGAAAGATAATACCCGGAAGAGCGGAATATCACACACACACACACACACACACACACGCACACGCACACGCACAAGGCCACACACAGACGCGCAGGTGCGCATAGGCACATACGCACAGACGCAGGCGAGCAGATGCATAGACGCGCAGACACACGCACACACGTATACAAGGACCCACTGACACAAAAACAGACACACAGCCACACAGACACACAGAGACACAGAGACAAAGAGATACAGACACACAGGCACACAGAGACACAGACCATACACATACACACATACACAACACATACACAACACACAAAACACAACACACATAAACACACACAAACAATAACACATACACACAAAACACATACACACTACACACATTACACGAAACACACACGTACACAGTACACATCAACGTACAATACACACATACAAACACGTACACACACGTCCACCTCACACGTACACACGACACACATACACAAACACTACACACATAACACACACACACACAACACACAAACACAACACACAACAACACACAACACACACACACACAACACACAAACACATACACACAACACACACACAACACACAACACACAAACATACACACAACACACAACACACACATACACACACTACACACATACACACACACATACACACATCACACACATACATAACACATACACACATCACACACATACACACACACACACACTACACACATACACACTACACACACATAAAACACACACATACACACATACACACATACACACATACACACATACACACATACACACAGACACAGACGCACATACGCATAGACGCACAGACACACAGAGACACAGACACATCGACACACAGAGCCACAGAGACATAGAGACAGAGACACACAGATACACAGACAAACAGACACACAGACACAAACACAAACAGAGACACAGAGATACAGACACAGAGACACAGACACACATATGCACATAAACACATACACACATACACACATACACACATACACACATACACACATACACACATACACACATACACACACACACATACACACATACACACATACACACATACACACACACACACACGTACACACATACACACATACAAACATACACACATACACACATACACACATACACACATACACACATACACACATACACACATAAACACATACACACATACACACAACACATACACACACTACACACACATACACACATACACAACACATACACATACACACAACAACACACATACACACATACACACAAACAACACATACACATACACAGTACACACGACACACAGTACACATCGACACATACACACATACACACATACATACACATACACACATACACTACAAAACACATACACACAGCACACAACACATACACACATAGCACACACTACACAGCACACATACACACACATCACATACACACATACACATACACACATCACATCACACTACACACACACACACATACACACACACACACACATACACACACACACACATACACACATACACACACACAAACATACACACACATACACACATACACACACACATACACATACACACACACATACACACATACACATACACACACACAACACATACACACAACACATACACACATACAACACACATACACATACACACATACACATCACACATACACACATACACACATACACACATACACACACACACACATACATACACACATACACACACATAACATACACATACACACACAACACACATACACACACACACATCACACATACACAACAACACAGACACAGAGACACAGACACACCAACACAGACAGACAGACACGCAGACACACAGACACAGACACACAGACACTCAGACAAACAGACACAGACACACACACACAGAGCACAGAGAGACACAGACAGCAGACATGGAGATATAGACATACAGACACAAGCACACAAGAACACAGACACACAGAGACACAGACACATAGAGACACAGACACACAGAGACAGAATACAGATACATACTCACAGACGCACAGACGACAACACAGAGACACAGACGACAGAACACACGCACACACAGACATACAGAGACACACAGACGCATGGCAAAACACAGAACAGAACACTGACACATCATAACGCACACATACACACACACACTACACAACAACACATACACACACACAAACATCAACACACAGACACACATACGCACAGACACAGACAACAGACACACAGACACAGACCACAGACACACATAAACAGAACAACAGCATACACAACAGACACACGACACAACGACAAACAAAACACAGAATCAACACGAGACACGACAAATACAAAACACAACACACAAACACAACACACAACACACAACACACACAACACCAATACACACACACAACACACACACACACAACACACAACACATACACACAACACACATACACACACACATACACACATACACACATACACACATACACACAAACACAACACACACACACACTACACACATACACAAACACATCACACATACACAACACA